>ML686152.1:194292-292978 GCA_007922175.1 Pelusios castaneus
ATTCCGATGTGCAGAAAGAACAGCAAATGTGGACGGCGACCAGCGTGGCTTAGCAGGGAACTCTGCGGGGAGCTGAAACATAAAAGGGAAGCTTACAAGAAGTGGAAGCTTGGACAGATGACAAGGGAGGCGTATAAAGATATTGCTCGGGACTGCAGGGATCAAATCAGAAAGGCCAAAGGACAATTGGAGTTAAAGCTAGCAAGAGATGTGAAGGATAACAGAAAGGGATTCTATAAGTATGTCAGCAACAAGAAAAGGATCAGAGGTGGTGTAGGTCCCTTACTGAATGGGGCAGGCATCCTCGTGGAGGATGATGCGGAAAAGGCTGAAGTACTCAATGCTTTTTTTTACTTCAGTCTTCACAGGGCGGGCCAGGTCCCAGGCTACTACACGGGGTAACGCGGACTGGAGAGAAGAGTGGCCCTCGGTGATGGAAAGTCAGGTTAGGGAACACTTAAAGAAATTGGATGTGCACAAGTCCATGGGGCCCGATGAACTGCATCCGAGGGTGCTGGGGAAGTTGGGGGAAGTGATTGCAGAGCCACTGGCCATTATCTTTGAGAACTCGTGGCGAACGGGGGAGGTCCCAGAGGATTGGAAAAAGGCAAATATAGCACCTATCTTCAAGAAAGGGAAAAAGGAGGATCCGGGGAACTACAGACCGGTCAGCCTCACCTCAATCTCTGGGAAAATCATGGAGCAGGTCCTCAAAGAATCCAAGAAAACACTTGGAGGAAAATAGAGTGATCAGGAACAGTCAACATGGATTCACCAAGGGCAAATCGTGCCTGACCAACCTGATTTCCTTCTATGATGAGATGACTGGATTTGTGGATGCAGGAAGAGCCGTTGACGTGGTATACCTTGACTTTAGCAAGGCTTTTGATACGGTTTCCCACAGCATTCTCGTTGGCAAGTTAAGGAAGAATAGGTTGGACGAGTGGACCGTAAGGTGGATAGAAAACTGGCTAGATTGACGGGCTCAGCAGGTAGGAATCAATGGCTCGATGTCTGGTTGGCAACCGGTAATGAGTGGAGTGCCCCAGGGGTTGGTCCTGGGGCCGGTTCTATTCAACATCTTCATTAATGATCTTGATGATGGAATAGACTGCGTGCTTAGTAAGTTTGCGGATGCCACCAAGTTGGGGGGAATGGTAGATACTCTGGAGGGCAGGGACAGGATCCAGGGAGACTTGGACAAATTGGAACACTGGGCTGAAAGAAACCTCATGAGGTTCAACAAAGACAAGTGCAAAGTCCTGCACTTAGGACGGAAAAATCCCATGCACTCCTACAGGCTGGGGACCGATCGGCTAAGTAGCAGCACTGTAGAAAAGGACCTGGGGGTTATGGTGGACGGGAAGATGAATATGAGCCAACAGTGTGCCCTTGTTGCCAAAAAGGCCAATGGCATATTAGGCTGCATCAGTAGGAGTATTGCCAGCAGATCGAGGGATGTGATAATTCCCCTCTATTCGACACTGGTCAGGCCGCATCTGGAATACTGTGTCCACTTTTGGGCTCCCCACTACAGAAAGGATGTGGACAAATTAGAAAGAGTCCAGCGGAGGGCAACAAAAATGATTAGGGGGCTGGGGCACATGACTTACGAGGAGAGACTGAAGGAACTCGGCTTATTTAGTCTACAGAAGAGAAGACTGAGGGGAGATTTGATAGCAACCTTCAACTACTTGAAGGGTTGCTCCAAAGAGGAGGGAGCTAGGCTGTTCTCAAGGGTAACAGAGGACAGAACAAGGAGCAATGGTTTCAAATTACAGCTGGGGAGGTCAAGACTGGATATTAGGAAAAACTTTCTCACTAGGAGGGTGGTGAAGCATTGGAATGGGCTATCTAGGGAGGTGGTGGAATCTCCATCTTTGGAGATTTTTAAGGCTCGGTTAGACAAAACCCTGGCTGGGGTGATTTAGTGGGAATGGTCCTGCTTTTTAGCAGGGGGTTGGACTACATGACCTCGTGAGGTCCCTTCCAACCCTTTTTTTCTATGATTCTATGCCTACGCAGGGGCCATTCCCATCCCTTCTCTCAGGACTGTGTGCCTGGACCAGATTCTGCCTGGAGTAACCTGGTGTCAAGTTGCCCTCTTGATTTGAGTGGAGTCACTCCAGATTGACACCAGCGTAACTCAGAGCAGACTCCCAGCCCTCGTTCAACTGTGTTGCACTTCAGCGTGATGCTGATCACAGGGACGCAGAGGAACCTGTAGCCTTTCCTGGCAAGACCCTCACAGCTCAACCCAGAGAGACCACAGTCATGTGGGGGGCGAGGGGGTGTCTTTGTGTGGGGGGGTGCTGGGTAAGTGTGCCTGTGGGCAGCTATTTAATATGTTTGCAAACTGTGGGCTGCACCTCTCTCTAGTGGCTGGTTCACATAGAGGATAACAGTCTACTACTGCTGCCAGCGAGTACTATAGGTCTGTGCTTTGGTGCAGAGGTCCTAGGCTCATCCCCTGTGGCAGGGGCCATTACATAAGTCTGAGAGTGTTGTGGGGACAGGAGTGGAAGAACACAGCCTTCTCCCCCAAACCAGCTGTGTCCTGACCTCAGTTTCTCCTAGAAACGTCTATCAGAGGAATCTGTGATTCTGCTCCAGAGCCCACCCACCCACACCAGCTTAAAATCAAGGAGAGGGGTTTCATCCCTGACCCCCGTAAGAATACAAGCTCTGGGCCATACATGCCGGTTGCCTCTTTAAAAGTCAACCTGCTTTGATAGTCAGGTGATAAAGAGAGTGGGGGTCACTAGAACCTTGCCCGGCTGTGATTTCATCCCCAGTCCAGTCTGGTGGAGGACAGAGGCCAGGTAGAGGGCTCCGGGACACCCCAGGCAGCCAGCCTGCAGCAGCCGGGGCAGCAGATGCCTCATTCTGGGGAGGCCACGCACGGCTGTCACTTGCTTCTCAAAGCTCCGGTAAAGTGCCCGGCCCCAGCGCTCAGAGTTCAGCTGCCAAGTGCCTGTGGAAAGAGAAAAAGAACTCTTAGCATAGTGAGATACCTGGGGCCACCACCCCAGCCTAGGGCCACCTTTCAGCCTAGGGACAATGGCTTTGAGCCAACATCCCGGCGTGGGGCTACCATCCTGGTCTAGGGCCAGCGTTCGGACCTAGCACCAATAGCTTTGAGCCAATGTCCCAGCCTGGGGCCAACATCCCGGCTTGGGGCAACCATCCCAGCCTAGGGCCAATGGCTTTGAGCCAATATACCAGCCTGGAGCCAATATCCAAGCTTGGGGCAACCTTCCTGGCTTAAGACTAGCATCCAAGCCTAGTGCAATGGTTTTGAACCAAAGTACCAGCCTGGGACAACCATCCCAGCCTAGGACCAATGACTTGGAGTCAACGTCCTGGCCTGGGACAACCATCCCAGCCTAGGACCAATGACTTGGAGTCAACGTCTTGGCCTGGGACAACCGTCCTGGCCTAGTGCCAATGGCTTGGAGCCAGCGTACCAGCCTGGGACCAATATCCCAGGCTGGGGCCACCATCCCAGCTTTGAGCCAAGTCCCCAGCCTGGGGCCTAGTCCCACCTGTAAGGTCTAGCTCCACAGGAGTTTGCTCAGGACCAGGGAGCTGGTCTGACCCATTCCCATCCCAGGGTGGTTGCATCCTGGGTCAGTAGCGGTGATACCAGTGGTGAATAGTTACCAAAAACCTTGGCGTGAAAGCAGTCTGGAAGGAGACCCAGCGTCCCCCAGGATGGGGCTCACTCACCTTGGCGCCTGGCAGCCTCTCGGAGGAGCCTGTAGATGGCTGCCCGCCGGCGAGGGAACGGCGCATCCCACGGCAAACACTGGGGCCCTGGCGAGGTCTCCCGCTGCTGGGCGACGTGCTCCTGGTAGACACCGAGGCTGGACTCTGCAAGGAACCCAGGGATGGGGGAGAGGAGTGAGATGAGGATGAAGCAAAGGGTGGGTCACTCCCATCAAAGGGGCGCTGGCAAGACAGCCACCAGCATCTAGTCCCTCACTCGCCCATCCCTCATTAGCCCTGGCAACCACTCGTGCAGCTGGCACGTGTGCCATCACCCAGGCACCAGCCAGCTCACGGCCCTGGCCACCCTGGTACTATTGCCTGCTTTCCCTGGCCAGACCAATGGCATTCCCCCACCTTGTGTGAGCTCCGATTCTCGCTGGAACTGGTAAAGGCGCAGCCAAGCCGAGACGTCCTCCTTAAACCTGCGACACTGAGTGAACCAGCGGGTAAGACCCAGGCTGCCCACGGGCTCTGGCAGGCTGACCTCCGAGAGCTGGCAAGGACCAAGAGACACCATGAGAGAGACCAGCGGGGACGGGGGGACTCAGCCTGTCCCTGTGCCCATCTCACAACTAGAGGTGGCTTTTGGGGTAGGCGAAGCAGGTGCATGCCTAGGGCCCCAAGCAGGAAGGGGCCCCATCTCCTGCTTCACCTACCCCAAAAGCAATGTCTGTCTTGGTCAGCAGCAGGAGGAGGAGCTGGACCCTGCGGCTGGAGCCGGAGGCTGGGGGGGCCCCTGTAGGGCCCCCAGTAGCCAAAGGCCACCTCTGCTCACAACAACGCTGGTTCCAGAGAGTTACCCCTCGAGAGCATCCTCCACAAATAGCCCTGACTCCATCACCACCCCTACAGTCCATGTGCTCATCTGTAGCCCATGGCCTTTCAAATATTGCTCAGAAGCTGAGATTCACTTTATTAGGACCTGGCCTGCCTGGCAAAATATCCTGCCCTTTCACCTTGATCGAGACAGCCATCCACTTCCTGTCCCCTGCAGCTGTGAGTGCAGAAACCCTCACACCTAGGACCCTTAGAGATCTCTTTATGCTTTGCTCCAGAGGGGGCAAGTGAAGGGCAAACATTATCACCTCTCCTTTTCCTCCTCCTTCTCCTCCATGGGGCTGCTGACACAGGAGATGGAAAGAGCTACAGTCTCAGGTTGAGCCAAGCTCCCTCCCACTGTCCCTGCAACACATTTCCCAGACTACTCTTGAGTATCACAAGCAATGGGGCAGTCACCCATTCCCTTGGGAGACAATCCCAGGGGCTAATAGAGCTCAGTAATAGGAATTCAAACCATTGCCCCATGATGCATCTGTGACAATCTGTATCCCTGTGTTCACCCCAAGACTGTGATAGATTTCGCAAAGTGTGCTTTGCAAGGAATCATCTGAAAACTCATAATCTGCTGATCATTATTGTCCTGGTAAAATATATGGGTGTGAAAAGTTTTAGGACCCCTTTGTATTACTAAGACATGTTCTAAGTCTGGGAAGCAGCCACAAACCAGTTCCCTAGAGACAAAAGGAAAGCTGGCGCCTCATCCAGAGTCAACGAAATCAAAGGATCCTAACCTGGTTAAGGGGCCATTCTTTGACAGGAAAGAGGGTGTGAGTGAAAAACCTACATCTTACAGTTCCCACCCACCCAGAGTTTTTGTCTCCTGAATCCCATAGATTCAATGAGGAAAAAGAACTAAAAGAGGGGAGAGCAGACACCCCAAATTATTCCTCCCTTTCTATCTACCTATGGCATCAACAACAACTGAAGAATGAAGGAAACAGCTTTGGACTGGGAACGGGATTCTGATGCAAGACTGCTGAACATGTGGCAAGAGAGACCTTTGCTTTGAATTCACTTAGTTTGTATTGTGAGGGATTAGATGCTTTTTACTTTTTTTTGGTATCCATTTCTGGCTTTTATGCCCCATTACTTGTAGCCACTTAAAATCTATCCTCTTGCAGTTAGTACATTTGTTTTATTGTTTCATTTCAACCAGTGTGTTTGGACCGAAGAGTTTGGGAAAGTCCATTTGGAATAACTGGATTCATGCGTATCATTTTTAATAATGATATGGTGGACTTTACATGAGCTAATACCATCCAGGAGAGAGCTGGGCACTACAAGACGTGAGTCTCTGAGGAAAGCCTGGGACTGGGAGATTGCTGGTGTCACTGTGCAGTGTAATTCAAGAGTGGCTGGGCCACAGCTCTCCTATAATATTATCGGGAATAACGTACATAGAGGTTGTATGTGAGCCAGGTCAGGAATGGTTGCTGTCACAGTGAAGCAGTGTGAAAGGCGCCCCAGGCTGGAGAATTGAGGGAACAAACATGTCCATCAGTTCAGATTGTACCCTGGAGAATGTCACATTTTCACAAAAATTCTAGCCAATCTCCCCTGGGAAGCAGAGAGACTAGAATTCATAGCATCACATAAAGATGAAGGTGGGAAGGGACCTCAGAAGGTATCTAGTCCAACTCCCTGCTCAAAGCAGGACCAACCCCAACTAAACCATCCCAGCCAGGGCTTTGTCAAGCCAGGGCCTTAAAAACCCTCTAAGGATGGAGTTTCCACCACCTCCCTAGGGAATCCATCCCAATTCTTCTCTGTCCTTAATTTCTACTGCTTCGCAATTCTGAGTCTTGTTCCATTTACTGGCATGTTTCCTTACACTCCAGGCATGGATTCATAGATTCCAAGGCCAGAAGACACCATCCACTGTAATCATCCAGTCTGACCTCCAGGCCATAGAACCTATTCTAAAAGCATATAATTGCTAGAGGAAAGAGGTGGACAAAGAGAAGAACAATAAAAAGTATCCAAGTTTAGAAAACCTGACGTGTGAGAAAAGGTTAAAAAAGCTGGGCATATTTCGTCCGGAGTAAAGACGACTGAGAGTGACCTGATAGCAGCCTTCAAACACGTTGACGACTGTTAGAAAGAGAAGGGCGATCAATTGCTCTCCACACCCATTGAAGGTACAGCAAGAAGTAACGGCTGTAATTGGCAGCAAGGGAGGTTTAGTCCAGTGAAGGCAAGAGCAGAAGTAATAGGAGATGTAGTTTAGGTATTAGGAAAAAATTCTAACTCTAAGAGTAGTTAAAATCTGGACAGACTTGCGAGGGAGATTGTAGAAACTCCATCACTGGAGGCTTTTTAAGAACAGGTTAAACGAGTATCTGTCAGGGCTTCTGTAGGTTTACTTGTGGGGGCTAGATGAGCCGACCTACCATTTTCCCTTCCAACACTACATTCCTACAATTTATGTTTCCATCTTTTAGAAAAACAGCCAATCCTGATATAAAATTTGCCATTGATGGGAAAGGCACCATGACCCTGAATAACTGGTTCCAATGATTCATTAGCCTGATTGTTTAAAATTTGTGCTTTCTTTCTAATCTAAACTTGCCCAACTTCAGCTCCCAGCCGCTGCACCTTGTTAAATTTGTGTCTGCCATACCGAGGAGCCCTGCGTTATCGCATTTCTGGTCCCCAAGTAGACACCTGTAGCCTGTGACAAGCCACTTTCTCTTTGGTCAGATAATAGCCAGGTAGTTCTCTGGTCCCACGGTGTGGTCTCACTCACCTGGTATGAGGGCAGAGTCCTGCTCCGATAGTAAATGGCTGGGCCATAGAAGCCAGAAATCCCACGGACGTACTCAGATCCACCTAGGACAAAATGTCCCTCGGTGTCATCCAGGTAAAGAGGTTCAGGAAATCTAGGATGCCAAGAGAAGAGGAGACCACAGCACTGAGTAGGGCCTGCGCAGAGTACAAGCGGGTCAAAGTGCACAGCAGACTTTTTGTCAGCAACTGGAGAGGCCACTTGCTTGAGGTCTGATTCTGTCTCCCTTTCTCCCTGATTCCTGTAGGGTTACCACTCAGCAAGGTGCTACTCAATGTGAGTATGGCTGGAGGGTTCTGCCCTTGGTTAGGAGAAATGTGCACGATGTAGGGAACTGAACGGAACCAATTATTCCTTTGAAAGAAATACGAATTTTCTTCTCTTCTGGAAGATGAAGGATGTGGCCATGCCAGGCTGCGGCTTTATGGCAAAGCCGATGGGGCAGCACTAAGGACCAGCTCTTCTCTTGCTTGGCTCCGAGACGCAGTGGTAGTATAGAGAAAGCCAAGTTCCTAACGTATTACCCTAATCCTCTCTGGGAATCACTCCAGCAGGAATGGCTCCAGGGCCTCAGGACCCCATTTCCCAGATTGCCTAAGCCAGGAGCTCCCAAACGTATTGCCGGCATGATCCCATTTTAGTTAATGATTTTCCCCTGGGTCCCCAGACAACATGGAGGATGCCATTTTGAAGAGCCTCCAGACGGCGTGGCCTCACGTGCATGGTGCGTGCGACATCATGCTGTGCGGACGACGCCATTTTGTAGGGCAAATGGTATTCTCCGCCCATCCTGGCTTCGCACGCACCCTACCTGCCAGGTCATTTTGTGCAATGCAAAATGGCGTTTCCACACACCTGGGATCGCTGACTCCCTCTTTGGGAGCTTCCGGCCAAGAGTCCAAGGCAGAGACAGACCAAGGTGCTAGCGAGGACCGGAAACGCTCATCAGCCAGAACTCAGAGACAAAGGGTGGGGGTTTACTTTTGGTTTGGGCTGTTCTTGAAGTGGAGAGAGAAGGGTCACAGGCTGGGAGGCCCCCATTCGATGCCCCATAAAGGGAACCGTTGGACTCGGTTGGTGTTAGCGGTCGGCCCAGATGACATCAACAAGCCGACAATCACAGCACTGTATCAGCCCTCAGTGAACGGAGTCTCAGCTCACGTTCTGCCCTGGGGGGTGCTGGGAGGACTGGGGGGCCGACTTGGGCCTGGTGTGAAGGTTGGGGGGGTGGTGGCTTTAAAGTATTGCTGTTATTTTATTATTTTAGTTACTCCTGCTCTTTCCTTACCCCTTATCCTTTATTGCCTGGACGCAATATGGCTCCTCCTATCATGACAGTTATTTCTCTCTTTGTGTTTTGGGTGACTCCCCTAGTACATTATTTGGGGATAAATATTGCCCCAAAGGAAGGTGCCCCATATGTCCTTGGCACTGAGGACCAGTCTCCCTTGACCGGAGGCAGCAGGTACCAAGATAAAGAACTCGGGCGGTGAGAAGTTGCTCCAAAGAGCAGACCACAGAGAGAAGGGTTAAGCCACCCCTCAGGGCTGGGGTGACAGCATTATGGCGAGCCAGGGGTGAGCTCCGTGCCTTGCCAGAGATGGCCTGGCTGTATTCGTGAGGAAGGGAAGGGGAAGGGCAAAGAGGGACAGAGCTAGAGCAGAAGGAGGCTGGAGGCCAGGAGTGAAGTGGATCGGCAGAGCCGTGAGTATGGAGAAGCCCAGAACTGGCGTTGCTGTGGAGAGGTCGAGGTGCTCTGTGTGGTGGCCAGGACTGGAATATCAGAGAGTTTCCTTCCCCGAGGAGTGGCTGCATCTGGGGAAGATGGGGATTTAGAGGTGGAACATGACACTTCCCTCATCAGTACCGCTGTCTCTGGGGGCTGATCCGAAGCGCCCCATGGAGCAGGGAAGCAGAAGGATCGGTGTGGCCATCCAAACAGGGTGACGGAGCTGGCTGACTCCTACGTGGTGTGGGACGCGTACCCTGACGGGCACGTCTACACTATACACTAACCCGGCTTTGACTCAGGTTTGAGGCCAAGCCCCTGTTCCGTCTGCACACAGCTCAGTCTGAGGTGGGTCACCAAGCACACAGGATCCAGATACGGAGACCTGTTAGGGGGTGAGTGAGGCCTGAGCCCCAGCAGGATTTGAACCCCAGCCCTGTCATTCTGCAGTGCGGAAGCAGGTTGAGCCGCAGACCTGAATCAGAGGGCTGTGTAGTGCAGTATGGATGTGTTAGCGCCGCTGTGAGCCACGGGCCAGCAACTGTACGCTGGGTTTACAACCGTGTCTGGACACTCAAGCACGGGCTTGGAAACACAGGGGCCACAGCCCAGGTCCCACAGACCCGCGTTTACAAAGCAGTACATCTCCATCCCTGATGGGCCCCAGGGGCTCTGTTCTGACCCGGGACCTTTGCGATGTTGGGCAACGACTCACGTGTAAGCCAAGGTGTCGTGCGTCTTCTCCGATCCGCCACATACAACAGTGAGGTTAACCTAGAGGGAGAAGGGAGGTGTCTGACTAGCATGGTCCACGGATCCCCCCACCGCACAGCTACCATCTGTCCCCTGCAGTCTGGGAGGATGCAGGGGAAGGAAAAGTGACTGGCAAGAGGGGATTTCCCACCCGTATACGCCGGTATCTGACTATTACGTTTATCATTAAACCTTAAGAACAGTCCCAGTCCATCACAGACCTCTAGTCCACAAATGACAGCACTTACCAGCCGGCCTCGCAGCGTTAACTCCACCCGGCACCATTGGTAAAGGGGCACCAGGAATGGACTCTGCAGGGCTGCACCCTGGCCAGAGGCCATTTCCACCTGGACATGCAGGGTGCCTGTAAGACACAAGTGCAGTTATTTCAAAGGGTTGAGCTAAAGGGCGGTACCAAGGATGAGATGAGATGCTATTCTGCACAGCTGCCCCCCAGATGTGGCACTTGGGGAGGCTCCAATTCAGTCCCAAATCGGTAGTTTATTTCACTTTGAAGGAGTGAACAAGCCTGTGGACAAAGGGGGGTAGTGGATAGAGACATTCAGAAAACCTTTGACCAGGTCCTTCACCAAAGGCAAGCTAAGGAACTGAGGGATAAGAGGGAAGGTCCAGTCATGAATTAGTAACTGGTTAAAAGACAGGGGGGAAAGGGTGGAAGTTTTCACAGTGGAAAAGGTAAAAATAGCAGGGTCCCCCAAGGGTCTGTACTGGGACATATGCTGCTCAACATCTTCATAAATGATCTGGAAAAGGGGGCAAACAGTGAGGTGGCAAAATTTGCAAATGATACAAAATTACAGAGCAGAGAGTTGAGTCAAAGCAGACTGCGAAGAGGTACGAAGGGATCTCACTAAACGGTGACTGGACAACTCAATGGCAGATGAAATTCAATGTCGATAAGTGCAAAGTAATGCACATTGGCAAAAATAATTCCAACTATGCAGACAAAATGCTGGGGACTAACTTAGCTGATACCACTCAAGGAAGGTCTTGAAGTCATTGGCTATGTCGACACTAGAAAGGTTAAGCCAACTTAATACGGTCGTCTTTAAGTCGACTTAACTTTTCTAGTGTCAACATAGCCCCTTGTCAACCTTATTGAGCTGACTTAATGCTTTAAGTTGACTGAATAAGGTCGATTTATGCACTAATCCCCGTCCACACTGGCTTAAGTCGACCTAACTTGTAAGTGTGGACACACCCATTGTCACTGGTTGTGCAGTGGCAGTTAAAAAAGCTAACACTTTTGGGAACCATTAGGAAAGGCATAGATAAGGAGACAGAAAATACCTTAATGCCACTATATAAATTCACGATCCGCCCAGATCTTGAATACTGCATGCAGGTCTGGTCACCACATCTCAAAAAAAGATATTTCAGATTTGGGAAGGGTGCAGAGAAGGACAACGAAAACAAGTGGAGAGATGGAAGAGCTTCCTTACGCGGATAGAGTAAAAAGACTGGGATTATTCGGTTTAGGAAAGAGACAACTAAGGAGGGATATGATGGCGGTCTAGAAAACCACGACTGGTGTGGAGGAAGTGGATAAGGAGGCGTTATTTTCCTCGTCACAGGTAGCAGATTGAAAACAAACAAAAGGAAGTTCTTTTTCACACAACACACAGTCAAGATGTGGCCCTTGTTGCCAGGGATACTGTGAAGGCCAAAGTATCAAGATCAAAAAAGGAAAGCATCAGTTCCTGGAGGACTGGTTCATCAATGGCTATTGCATGCAAGCCCATACCACCAATGTACCAAGACCTCTGACCGCCAGATGCTGGGACTGGACCACAGGGGATGCATCACTTGATAGTGACCCTGTTCTGTTCATTTGCTCTGAAGCATCTGCAGCTGGCCACTCTCAGAAGACAGGACACGGGCGAGATGGACCCTTGGTCTTATCCAGCGTGGCCCTTTCTTACCTCGTGAAACGTGCTGACTCTCTCTGGCTGTGTCTACACTTGCAAGTTAGTTCGAATTAAGGAAACTTAATTCGAACTAACTTAAGCCTTGGCCACACTAGGCTTTCATTCGTTCGAATTAAGGGCTTCCTTAATTTGAACTATACATTCGATTGATTAGTTCAAATTAACAGTTAATTCGATCTGTTAATTTGAACTAAGTCAAATTAGTTCGAACTAATCGGAAGATTGACCTTCCTGCAACTGACTAATTCGAACTAAGCAAGTGCCCTGCACGGCCATGGCTAGTTTGAACTAGCGTTCTAGTGGGGCCGTGCTAGTTCGAATTAAGTTCATTTGAACTAACTAATTAGTTAGTTTGAATGAACTAATTTGAACTAGCTTTTGTAAGTGTAGACGTAGCCTCTGAGAGTTAGCTGGAGCGTTAGATATAGGGCTTCTCATGTCCTGCCCTGGGGCCTGCTCATGAGCACGTACGGACACTGACCTGGAAAAACCCAGATCAGCCCAGAGATGGAGCTACCATTTGAGGAATTGCAGGACTTACATCCCAGTCACTGCAGTGCGCAGCAAACCCACTCCACTAGGCGAGCCAGGACCTCTTTGGGTATCTGTTAATCTGTGTCCGTGTGAGGTCTGCCCTCAGATCCCCAGCAGGTGTGATTCAGGACAGCCCCACTGACTCGGCAGAGCGACGCTGATCGGCACCAGTCGAGAATCCAGTCCCCAGCACCAATGTCCCACTGACGGGGATGACGTGGGGCAGCTCAGGCCCCAAAGGTTCCTACCTGTATTGGTCAGCAGCACTGATGGTGTTGTGTAGTCGTCCTTCGCGTTGAGATGGTACAAGACCCCACAGAAGGTCCCCGGGCAATAGCTCACCAAGAAGAGCCACACAGCAAGCGTACAGCTAAGGCCAGAGCAAGAGAGACCTGGCGTGAGAAGAACAGCTGGGTGGGGCGGCTCAATGGGTCTGAAGTGCCATGGCCCCCTGAGCCTGGCCAACGGCCCACGTCTCCAGCCAATGCACACGGGGGCGCACGAGAAGCTCTGCAACAGCCACAGAGGCCTGAGCGATGCGGTTCCTGGAGCGGTTCCAATGGAGCTGTGTGGACGTACGGCAGTTGCCGATCTGGTGTGTCCACAGGCCCATTGTCTAGTGCAGCAGAGGGAACACGGCTTAGCACAGCACTTCCCAACCTGTGGCCTGGGGGCCAAAAGTGGCTCGTGGGGCCTTTCCAAGTGGCCTGTGGCTCCCTCCCACGTGGAGCGCGTTGCCTTGCTGCAGCCACGGAGATGGGAGATCAGCACTCCTGTCACCCAGCTACAGCAGGGAGCAGGGCAAAGCGCTCTGCCTGGGTCCCGAGGCACTGGGTCCCTGCTGGAGCCAGGGGAGGGAAGCACTGATTTCCTGCCACTCTGGCTGCAGAAAGAAGCCACTGCCTAGGGAACAGGTGGGGCACACGGGGCTACAGGACATGGGCAGTTTCCCTGCAGTCGCCAGAGGGATGGGAGATCAGCAAGGAGGCAGCCTCCTCACTGATGTCCTTCTGTCCGGCTCTAGCTGGGGGGAAGGTGCGGGAGGGCAGCTGGCGGAGACTGGTGGCCCTTCAGGGTTGTAGAAATGATATCCGGCCCTCGAGGCAGGAAGGTGGGGAACCACTGACAGCGGCGTTAGCCCATGGGCTGTCACCAGCTCCCTTTAGTTACACTCCACAGCTGGAGCCGCCCGCAGAGGAGTAGCAAGAGGGGAAGTGGGGGCAGGCGCCGCCCGCTCCAGGCTGTGGGGATGGAGGCACTGGGCTGGCCTTCACAAGACGCAGGAGGAGGGATGCAGAGAAAGCTGTGTCTGACTCTGCAGCAATGCAAAATACAACGGGTTCGGCCAGCAAGTGGGATTGATGAGTCGGATCAGCGTCTGTACTGGCCAGGCAGAGCAAAGCCCCGTGACCCAGAACCCTCCAGAGACCCTCACCCAGAAGTTTCCCCATGCAGTCCAAGAACTGCCTTCCTGGTGTTTGAAACCCTCTATGCTCTCACTCCGTTCAGCTTCGGATCGGCTGCCTCTCCGACCTTCCTCACCGCCTAATCACATCGCTAGCTGCGACTTCTTCTCCGCCCCCTTCCCAGTCTCTCCGCTCTTTGTGTGAGAGCCTTCTCCCACGCAGCCTCTTCCTCCGCTGTGTCTCCACCCTGTCTCAGCTCCTCCCTACAGCCGCTTCATCCTAAACCCTAAAGATCACCAGGCCTGGAGCCCCTGGACGGCTGATGTCACTACGCAGGTTTCCCGCACCATTGCATAGTGCGTTGGGATGGATCAGACAGACAGACAGGAGCGTGCCGGGCAGATGGCTTTACCGGGGAGACGGGATCAGCCTCTGCCTCATCTTCTCCAAGGACCTGTCACGGTGAGGCTCAAATGTCTTCACAACCCCAAAGCTCTCCCCACTGGAGGCGAAGGCAAAGGCCAGCAAAGGTTCAGCATCTGCAGGGGACAGAGATCAAGTCAGCACCCAAATCCAGGTGCGTTCACCAGCTCCGGCACGTCGGGGAACCGAACCCTGCTCCATGGGAGCCAGTGGGGTCTCTGCCTTCGATAGTAAGGGAGCAGAATTGGGAGCAAGCACTGAGTACATGGGCCAGATCCTCAGCTGGTGTAGAGCCGATGAAGACAAGGGAGCGACACTGATTTACAGAGAGGAGGAGCTGGCCAGCTAAGGCTCCAGCGTGTCCATCTGCAGCCAGCCTATGGGCAAGAAGAAGCCAGCTGGAGGCCTTCGTACATCTGATGTCCGCTAACACCAGCCGGCTCTGGATAAAAAAGGAAATGCCTGGAGGCTGAGTATCAGTGCACTTACCCCGCCCCTGCGATGATACAGTCACTCAGGTTAATGGGGACCGTACCTGGGGGTCCCCCTCTTCACCCCCTTTGTTTTGGCAAAATCCGGCTAACAGGGCACTCAGGCTTTCCCCCAACATCTCGCCCTCTCCCCCAGGACTCAAGATGTGGTCTGGCTCTTACACAAAAGCCAGGCCTGGCAGAGCGTGAGAAGCAAATATCAGCTGGGATTTGTAAACTGGAAAGTGGCTAGAAAGCTGGCTAGATCGGCAGTGTCGGGCTACACCGGTGGTGATCAAGGGCTCAGTGTCCAGCTGGCAGCTGGCAACAAGCGGAGCGCCCAAAGGGACCTGCTGCTTGGCCCGGTTTCGTTCAACACATTCACTAATGATCTGGAGGGTGGGGTGGAGGCACTCTCAGCAAGTTGGCAGATGACACTGAGATGGGGGAGTGGTGGACCCTGGAGGGCAGGGGTAGGACACAGTGATGTGGACATATTGGAGGATTGGGCCAAAAGAAATTTCGTGACATTCAACGAGGACAAGTGCAGAATCCTCCTGTTAGGACAGAAGAATCCCAGGCACGGCTACAGATGGGGACCAACAGAATGGGCAGCAGGTCTGCAGGACAGGACCTGGGGGTGACCATGGACAAGAAGCTGGACTGAGTTAACCGTGTGCCCATTGCCAAGACGGCTAACGTCATATTGAGCTGCACCAGTAGGAGCGTTGCCAGCAGATGGAGGGATGCGATTATTCCCCTCTGTTCAGTACTGGGGAGGCCACATTGGGAGCATTGTGTCCGGTTTTGGCCTCCCCACAGAAAGGATGTGGACAAATTGGAGAGAGTCCAGCGGAGGGCAACAAAAATGATTCGGGGGCTGGAGCACATGACGTATGAGGAGAGACTGAAGGAACTAGGCTTATTTAGTCTGCAGAAGAGAAGAGTGAGGGGGGATTTGATAGCAACCTTCAACTACCTGAAGGGTTGCTCCAAAGAGGACGGAGCCAGGCTGTTCTCGGTGGTGGCAGAGGACAGAACGAGGAGCCATGGTCTCAAGTTGCAGCTGGGGAAGGTCTATGTTGAATATTTGTTAAAACTTTTTCCCTAGGCGGGAGGTGAAGCGCTGGAACGGGTTACTTGGGGAGGTGGGGAATCTCCATCCTTGGAAGTTGTCAAGGCCCAGCTTGACACAGCCCTGGCTGGGAGGGTTCAGTCGGGATTGGTCCTGCTTTGAGCAGGGGTTGGACTAGACACCTCCTGAGGTCCCTTCCCACCCTCATCTTTTAGGATTTTCTGAATATACCACTTATAGAGATGTGGGCTGGGAGGGACCTCCCTGGATCACTAGTCTATATAAGCAGCAATATTGAGGGACTATAAATCAGCATCCACCCTGCTTTAACCCTTCCCATACTGGTTTCCCCAGCTTTCAGTGGCTCAGCAGAACATGCTGCACCTGGAACATCTGCCAGCTCCTGAGCAGGTCTGTAACAGGCTCTGATCCAGCAAAGCCCGGACGCACCTGCCTCCTGGTAAGCGTGCGAGGCGTTGCACTGAAACCAACGGAACGGTTCACATTTCAGCACCTGCTTCGCTTGGGTCAGGACAACACTCAGCGGCTTGGGGAGCGACGGGGAGGGGGGTCGTGTGTGTTATCTGCCTGGATGTGCCAGCCAAGGAGTCGGTCACCGTTAGGCATCCGAAGGACCCTGGTGCCCAGGTTGGCTGTCCCTGCAGTACAGCTCTTCCGGGGTTCACCATCCCTGCTTTTCACCGTCAGTCACCTAAGGGAAGTCGCTCCCCCCGCCTCACTCACCTCGCTGGGCTTGGCACTGAAAAGCTCGGCCCCTCCCCAGACTCCAGAGGATCTCCTGGTCCCAGCGGAGGGTGCGCGGATGTGGTTTGAAAGGCCTCCTGCTCGGAGACGCTGGCTGGAGAAGATGAGTGGCCCTGGCTCTTCCGGTTTCATACCATCCATTCGCCGGCCCTGAGGCTGCAGGTGAGGCCTCGGTGATCCAGACTCTCAGCTCCAGCCTCAGGGGCACCATGGAGTGTCTCAGGACGTCATCCTGTCTGTACACCAGCTGGTCTGGAAAGTCCACTCTGACCACCTTGACCTTGGCCACCAGGCTGGGGCCACAGGCCCACCGCTTCCTGAACACAGCCACCTCGGACCGGGCTTCGGATGAGGCCACGGCTGCTACGTGAACAGCCTGCCTCCCCGCACAGCGATAGAGAACTCGGAGCTGGTAGCCGGCTACAGGAGTCTGCGGAGCGTTGAGGAACTGGACGAAGGGGCTGGCACGCTGGGGAAGTTCCTCCTCTCCGCCCTGGGACACAACGAGCTGGAGGGGAAAATGCACAGCGTCATAACACTTTGTCCGGAGGGAGCCGCTTTCCTCAGAGCATCTCCGTGCACTCAGGCCTAGCTGGGCGGTGTTATTAAACCGCGTTTCAAGGTGCGGATTCTGGTGACTGCACAGAGTAATCACCGCTAGCTCTTAGATGGCACCTTTCATCTGTAGATCTCCCTGTGGTCCACAGAGGAGAGCCGTATCATGTCCCCATTTTACAGATAGGAAAACAGAGGAACAGAAAGGTAAATTGACTTGCTCACAGTCATGCAGCCAGTGCCAGAGGTAGAACCCAGGTCTCCTGGCCCGTTCTCTAACAACCACTGCCTTCTAATAATGACACAACCACTGAGCCCTTGCAATTTTCCCCTGCCCTGCACCTTCTCTAGCCATTTCCGCCCATGCAAAGTGGTATAAAAGTGGAGAGGAGAGGATGAGAATTCAAAACTACCTTGGCCAATTGGAGAACTGGTCTGACACCAGCAAGCTGAAATTCAATCAAAACAAGTGCAAAGTACTGCACGTAAGAAGGGAAAAAAATCAAATGCATAACTACAAACTGGGGACTAAGTGGGGAGGCAGTAACGTGGCTGGGAAAGGTCTGGCCGTTACCGCAAAGGAGTCAACAGAATCAGGAAGGGTTATTTTGATGGTACCAAAACTTCTCCAAGATGCCCACAGGATGTCCCTCTTTCTACATGGAAATCCAGCAGGTCCCTTTGAGGCCGACACCGAGACTTGGTGTGACTGTTGGGGTTGGAAGGGGAAAGAAAACACCCTTTTAACAACGGAGGAAAAGGTAGGGAGATTCAGGCACCAACAGGTATTTAGGGCCTTATCCTATTCCTGCTGAAATCCAGGGTGGACCAATAGCCAGACAGATCCTAGAGTCAACGCAGCCTCTTGTCCACACCACATTAACGGGCATCACACACGGAATGTGTCACCCATGTGGTGCAATGGGCAGCTAATGTAATTCTGGGTGTATTCACAGGCATGTTGTAGGTGAGATCTTATGTCACTGTCCTGATCTTCTCAACACAGGTGAGGCACCAGCTGGAGAATCGTGTCCGGTATCTTCAGAAGGAATGTGGATAATTCCGAGAGAGTCCAGAGAAGAGCAACTAAAATGATTGGCATTTCGAAAACCTGACCCGTGAGGAAAGGTTTAAAAACTGGGTGTGTTGTCTTGAGAAAAGATGATGGACGGGGGAGATCTGAGAACAGTCTTCAAACCTCTTCAGGGATGTTCCTGCCTGACATTTCTATCTCGAAAAGGTTTCAGATCAGAATTTTAGTGCTCTACCGCCCCACTCCGCCAGATTCTGCTCTCAGTCCCAGTCACCTATATCTGAAGTGGCTTCAGTGAGATTTCTCCAGTTTACACCTGGGTGCTGGGAGCAGAATCCGGTGATTTGAGGCAGTACAGGATCAGATCCAGATCCCTGCACAAACATGGTCGCTCTGCTCACAGCCGTAAGGGAGATTGAAAGTGAGTCAGCCTACAGGCGGACCTCAATTGGTTTCACAGTTGATTTACGGCTTGTCTACACTTGGACGTTAATTCAGATTAAGGTAGGGAATGAATTTAAAGCACAATAGCTATTCCTGAATCGCTCCATGCATAGGCAAACCCTTAAACATGTTAGGGCCACATCAGACCCAGAACCTTGGAGATCAGCATCTCCCACTGACCCACAGATCAGAGCTTCCCCGCCCCTGTGCCAGCCCACCAATAGGGTCAATGAGCTAGAGGAACCTCTCTTCGGGGCGAGATTGGAGCAGCTCAGCCCCCATCCAGGCCTTGCTCTGCTGAGCCTACCCAATAAGGGGGAGGCCCCTTAGCCCCAGATCTGCCAACTTATTTAGGCTCCTAAGTCCCACAGAATTTACTAGGAGTTAGGTGCCTAAATACCACTGAGGTTCTGGTCTTGGTGGCAGTCCTGATGGGTGTGAGAGGGCCTGAGAGGGGACCCTGCACACTCAGTTCACATTGAGCACTCAAGAGCCTGCATCCGGTCCAGGAGAGCCCATCATCGGGGCAGGGGATGCAGTAAACTCAGGGCTGTAATGAGGTGTGAGGGGACATCCATGATAAAGATCAGCACCCAGGCTCCAGAGGGGAAAGGGCACTGGAGCTTCCTTACCTGAACTAGAAAGAGGCAGGTGGCCAAAAGCTTCCTCCAGCGAGCAGGATGGGGCCGTGAGGACATGGCCCCCACCAAGCAGGATGCTCTGCATAAATCACAGGAAAGCATGAGTGTCACCCACCCATTCGGTCTCCAGTCAGAGGCAGCTGCAGAACCAGAAGCCCTTGAATTATTTTTACAATTTTTTTCCCAAGGAAACGTGACCACTCAGGTTTTGGGCCCACTGAAATGTGAGATTTAATTTTAACATCTGGGGCTCTTATCCCTGTAGAACATAGCCTATTAGTGGTTATATATCTCACCTTTTACAACTATTCAGCCACTGTGCTGGACCCGAGATCCTGCAGCAGGGAGTTCCATAGGCCATGGAGATGATTGGACTTTTCAGCCATGGAGCTAAAAGTGCCTTATCAAGGAGGGCAGTATCATCAGCCCCATTTTAAAGAACGGAAAACTGGGGCAAAGAGGCATGATGACTTGCTCAAGGGCAGTCAGGAGGCCAGTAGCAGAGCCAAGACTAAAAGTGAACTGTACAAGGTGCTAGAGACTCTACTGCCCGGATCCAGCAAGTGGTCTGAGAAGCAGTAACAACATTCAGCACTTTTTTGTCTCCTGCTACTTTAGAAAAGTGGGCAAGTAGCAGACCTATCCCTGTGATACAGAGGGGGAAACTGAGGCACGGAGCAGCAAAAGACCAAATTTTCACAAGTGGGAAGTCCTTTCGGATGCCTTCAGTTTTCAGCACCAGAAATTTGAGTCTCCTCTGAACTGCACCAGTGTCGTCTGTCGAACTCAGTGGAGTTTTCCCGGACCCACCTGAGCCTCAGTGGGCTCAAAATGGGGCCCAAAGGCTTGTGAAATGGAAAGGTTCAAGATCAGAGAGCGTTGGCGTACAGCACAGGCTGGGTCATGTCCCCTGAAGAAGGGGCAGAGCGCGACGTGGTGCCCCGAGCCCTGAAACCCAGCCCTGTTCACTAGACCAGCGACCCTTAGACGGAAAAAGCCTGATCGAAATTTTCTTTGCCCATCCCCTTCAGCGCCAAAGCAGTCCACATCTGGGCCACGTCCTTCGTGGAATACGGGTGATGCCCTGCTCGGCACACAGACTATTCGCCCGGGTGAAACCTGCATTCCCCAAAATGGGGAGAGGGTCGCCGGAGGGCACGTGTGTGTGTTTCTGAGACCCCCACCCAGGAAGGCAGCTGCCCCTGGATCCACCCCATCATCAAACCAGGGGCCAAGCCAGCAGGGCCCCCGGTACCCCCAGCCCAACCCAGGTACCTTCTTCCAGGAGGTCTCTCTCCAGGGCTGCAGGTTCGAGCCCCGTGGCCGGGCTGCTCCGCTTTCTCCTGCCTCTCCCTTCCCCGGCCTTGGACCAGCCGCTCCCGGAACCGCGGATCCGGCTGCCGGCGGCGAGGTTCCCTGGCACGCCCCCTTCTCGATCTCTGCCCCTGCAGCCGGGCGTACCCCGAGGGGGCGGGCTCCCTTTAAATAGCCCCTTGTGGGTCCCACCAAAAATGGGGAGGGAGGCAGGAGGGAGCAAAGCCGCAGGGACACTGGCCCCTCTGCCGGGAAAAGGAGCCGCTCCAGCAAGCCAGGCCTGCAGCTGCCCCTGCTGAGCCTGGAAGGGAACCCAGGCGTCCGGGAGCCGGCTAGACCGCATCTGCCCGGGAGGGGAGGGATGGAAATGGTCTTGCCCAGCCCTGCGGGGGTCCCAAATGTTTTTTGGGGCCTGACCTTCCCGCACGACCTTGAAAAGTGGACTAGGCTGGACGGGAGCAATGCCTGTTCATTCCGGACTAAGTGTGTGTACACGCCGAGCTGCTGTGCTGGAAAGTCACCCCGATTTCTAAGCGTCAGAAATCCAAAGGTGGGACCCTTGTGATCATCTAGTATAACCCCTAAAAGCTCTGCCCTAGGCATTATTGGGGGGAAATTCTGCCTATGTTCATCCAAATTAACTTCCAAGTGTAGACAAGTGTAAGTGTGAGTGTGAGTGTGAGTGTGAGTGTGAGTGTGAGTGTGAGTGTGAGTGTGAGTGTGAGTGTGAGTGTGTGAGAGAGAGAGAGAGAGAGAGAGAGAGAGAGAGACGCCCACAAATGCTGCAGGAGAAAAAAAATCTTTGGTCCTGGTCTCCTCTGCTGCACAGGTCACCTGGAGGAGCTAAGCAAGGCAGAGAGATACACAGGAGGCTTTCATGGACACTCAATACAGTGGTCCCACAAAAATGAGGAAGCTACTTAAATGGGAAATTAAAAAGGATCATCCAAGAATGAAATGGATGAAAACTATTTTAGAACATCCTAATACAAGATCTAACTATAATTAAGTAGGCCAAAAATAATTTGAGGAGCAAGCAGCAAACAATTAAAAAATAACTTTCTTTTTAAAAAAGTACATCAGAGGCAAGGAGCCTGCCCAACACTCAGTGGCACCACTCACAATCAAGTTACTAGAGAAGCAGTCAAGGAAGATAAGGCCCTTGCAGAGAAGCTAAATGAATTCTTTGCACCTGTCTTCACAGAAGAGGATGTGAGGGAAATTCCAAGCCATAGTCATCATTTCCTGGGTGACGAATTTGAGGCACTGTCCCAAACTGAGGTGTGGATAAATGAGGTCTTGAAACAAATTGATCAGTTAAACGGTAATAAGTCATCAGGATCAGATGGGACTCATCCAAGAGTTCTGAACTCGGATATGAAATTGCAGAACTATTAAGTGTGGTATGTAACCTGTGGCTTAAATCGACCTCTGTACCAGGTGACTGGTAGATAGCTAATGCAACATTACATTTTTTTAAAAGGATGCTTAGTCAATCTTGGCACTTCCTGGCTGGTAAACCTAACTTCAGTACCAGACAAACTGATTAAAAATCGAGTAAAAAATAGCTAATTTTGATCCCATCATTTGTGTGTTTAGTTGGGATTGCTTTTCCTAATGTGCAGAACTTTGGCATCAGCTTGGACTATCAACTGTCATGTTTGTTGCCTGGTTATCCACTTTAGTGAGATCCCTTAGTAACTTTTCACAGTTAGTTTTGGACTTTTCATAAGAAACGTTGTGGATAGTTCTCTGAAACATCCGCTCTGGAGCAGTAGCAGTCAAAAGAGCGACCAGAATGTTAGGAAGCAGAATATCATAATGCCACTATGTAAATGCATGGTATGCCCAGGACTTGAATACTGCCTGCAGGTCTGATAGCCACATCTCAAAAAAAGATATATTAGAATTGGGAAAGGTTCAAAGAAGGGCATGGAGCAGTTTCCCTTTGAGGAGAGATTAAAAGACCGTTCAGCTTGGAAAAGAACACCCAGGAGGGAATATGATCACGGCTAATGAAGTCACAAGTGGCTTTGAGCCCGTTAGCTCCAGGTGGAGCCACACGATTCTCCCACTCTTAGACCGAGGCCCGCACTATGGTGCCCCAGCACAGCTGTCTGAGTCTGGCTCCTACGGTTTGGTGCTCGGAGGTGTCTCATGACCACCCAGCTTGCTGACTCCAACGTAGGAACAAATCACGGAGGGAGAAAGGGACTTTTCAGTAAGACAGACACGTGCCGGCTGGTTCGCTCATGAATTCCCAGCCCCCAGCAGTAATGAAAGCCGGCCCAACACCTTCAGATACCTCAGCAGATATCGGTCGCTATCTGGCGGCCCTGAACATCTCCACCCACTGCAGAGCGTGTCTGCCTTCCTTCTTAAGCATGCCGCAGTTCGTCAGATTTCTGCCGTGCCAAGCCTTTCCCCGTCCTGGCCTAGCCTCTGACCAGCCCACCTGTGTGAGCTGAGAAGTAGCTGAACCTCGTTCCCTTCCTGCTCGTTCTTCCCGACAGCCCCCCTCAAACTAAATCCATCCGTGCACACAGCAGTGCCCCGATAACCGAGTATTCGTGAGGCATTAAAAAGCAGCCCCAAATCCCTCTGATGCCCATACAGGCCAAAGCAGCTGTCCCAGCGCACACCTGGCCCAGGTAAAATGGCGGTGGCCACTGTACCTTGTCCACGCTAGAGCTCCAGTGGCGGATGGCTTCAGGCGGGTCAGGCAAGGCCCTGGAGGAGCCTAGAGCTCAGGGCTGGGACACGGGCAGGAGGAAGATGCCTGCCTTGCTGTGGCCGATCTGCGAATACAGGGGGTGACAGTCTCTGGGACACTGTCAATTTGGTGCCTTTCTCTAGCACTAAACTCCCCTTGGCAAGGACACACTCGCTCACAGCTCCCCATGCCGCTGGGTCCCCCACCTCCTTCCCCTCCCTCGGCATCTCGCTGAGGGGCTGGGGGGCTCAAACAACCAGGGAAGCCCAGCTGCCAAGCAAGCTGGCTGTCGGGGACCTAGACCCCTGCACCGGGAAGGCCCTTCTCCCTCGGGCGCAGCCAGCACGCCATGGGCCCTTCCTGCCCTGCTCCACACAACCCACACCCGGCCACATCACTTTGTCCACCTACAGATGCCTCCCTCTTGTTTCCCTGCCAGCCGTCCCTGGTTAGGCACGTGGCAAGCTGGGAGGGTGAAAGTACGGTGCAGCCTCCACACACCACCTTCCCATTTCCCTGTCACCTCCCCCTGCCCGGCTCTACCTGGTTAATTCAGCCACCTATCGCGTCTTGTTGACAGCGGGACAGTAAGCTTTTTGGGTTCTTCGCCTCTGCGTGCTGGCCGGCACACTGGGGCCCCGGACACGGATCGGGCCCCTAGGCACTACTGTGATACAAATGATAAAGAGAACAAACAGCCAGGAGTGTAAGGGCAGCCCAGGGACGGGGGAAATGAAACAAAGGGAGATTTAAGCTGAACAGCAGCAAATTGCATCCGTGTATGAGAAAATGGAAGTCTCCCAGGGAAACCTTTTCCTTGAAATCAGGAGGGGCACAATGTTCTCACGGATTGCTTCCTGATGGTTAGGACTTAACCATCCTATTCAGGGACTAACACCAGAAAGGGACAATGTGTGAGCTGCATTCTCAGAAAACCAGTTTTTCACGGACTTGAGTAGAGAGGGGAAAAGGTGGGAGAGATGGAAGGCTACCCAGGGGGGAAGGAAAGAGACAGAGACCAGGAGGGGTTTGATGTAACCCCTGGGGAACAGGTGCCTGCTGGGAAGAGGAAGTGGGGTGCAGGAGAGATCAAAGCTACAGAAGCGGGAAGAGACCAGTTAGAATACAAAAGGGGACACCCTGCCCGCCTGAGACCAATGGATCCCCAGGGCTCCCAAGGGAAGGGAGAGGTAGAGAAGGAGAGATACCAGGGAGATGAGGAAATGAGGGGACAGTGTCCATCAGTCCAGACTGTGCCCCAGGGGATGTTCCAGTAGAGCCCTAGGCAGGGACAGAGGGGACCATGCCTGGTCGCTGAGCGGGCTGGAGATGAGCAGGGGACAGGCCTCTAGGAACTGGACAGGGAGCATGTCTGGCCTCATTGAGTGGGGTGAGGCTGGATGGGATCTGGCCAGCCTCTTTGAAGGAAATGGGGCTGTGGTGAAATTACACAGGCAGTTGCCTACCAGCATCCTGTGTGATCCAGCAGGGATGGGCCATCCACCCCCAGGATCAGCTGCCACATTGGTGGCAGGGAAAGAGATCGTTAAGTCGACTGGGGTTTACATGGAACATCCGCCCCAGAGAACAGGCTGGGGCGCGTCAGCCTGGCTCCACACTGGAAGGTGGCTTGAACTGAGCTGCCGGTCGCAGTTTGGAAGTAGTTCCCGCCCGGCTCCTTTCCCGCATCAGCTCTCTCCGCCCCACAGGCGAGGCTGGCTGTATGCGTGATGGTGTCAGGGCCCCCATGGCCAAGCCCTGGATGCCGCGAAGCTTGCTCCCTGCTGGGCTTTCTAAACTAAGAACACTCCGCAGGACTGCAGCACAGAGGAGACGTTCCAGAGATTTTATTTGGGTCTCTTTATTCCAGGCCCTAGTCCCACCCCATTGGAGCTTTTACAGAGGTGGCTGAATGTGTTGAAATGAAACACACCGCATTGGACTGCCAACCCTGCCCCCCACCCCAAGCTGGGATAGAACCCCTCACCCCCAGCACTAACCCACTAGACAGCACTGCCCTCCCAGAGCTGGGACAGAACCCAGGAGTCCTGGCTCCCAGCCTGTGCTCTAACCACTAGCCCCCAGTCTCTGCCCAGCACTGGGAACAGAACCCATCAGTCCCAGCTCTGTTTCCCTCCCCTGCACTAACCACTACCCCCCACTCTTCCCCCAGAACCAAGAACAGTCCCAAATCCTGACTCTCAAACACACACCCGCCCGCACCTTCGCCGCCCTTCCTCTTTAGCGCCCCTTGTGCTCCATGGGGTGGTGATCATTGCAACCCAGCTGTTGGGATGCAGCAGTAACGTGTACCGTCTTCATGGGGGAGTTGCCAAATACAGCTCTACAGAATCAGCAGAATACGTGCCCTGACCGTGTGGCGGTGGTGTAAGCCAGCAGCTAAGGCAGGGTAAGGAGAGGACAGGAAAAGGCCCAAATTACCCGGGGGCACTGCAGGACTGTCAGATGGCCTTGCCCAGGATGAGAACGCTCATGAAGAAGACCATGACGAAGAAGATCCACATGAAGATGCGATCCATGACCTTGGCCACTTTCTTCCACTCCCCAGTTCGCTTCTGAGCCGCCTTTTGATCCCGGAAGCAGTTGGCGACGTACTCCACGTCCCTAAGGAGGCTGCCGTGGCGGCACAGACACAGGCCGGTAGCACAGACCCGGGGCTGATGCCCCCCCTCCTCCTCGCCACCCCCTGGGCCAACCTCTAGGTTAGAACATTTTCCAGGCTCTTTCCAGGCCTGCTGGTCAGAGGAGCCACTGAACCTCTCCTGCTGCGACGACTTCTCCCGGCACTTCGGGTCTGAGCTCTCCTTTACCTGGCCTTCATGTTCCACCTTGGCCGTCCTGCCATCCACCACCCGGACTTTGGGCTGTCGCTTGGAGCTCTTGCAGGTCTCCCCCACTTCGTAGACAAAGAATAGCCGGGCCATGTATTGCAGGATGAACTTCTTGGCCCACTTAGGCACAGGCTTGGCTCCCGGGCCGCAGTGGTGAACGTTCATGATGAATATGGTGAGCGCGGTGGAGGCCGTGATCATGGTCATTGTGGCAATGTAATATTTCCCTAGAACACAAAGGGGAAAGACAGTGACTGACCCAGGCAGGCGGCACTCGTGGCTGCCTGAACAGACTCCTCTCCTCATCAAGGGCCACAGGATGCTGGACTTTCAACCCCAAAAGCACAGGCCCTGACCACTGAAGCTAAAGAATAACTCCACTCGCTATGAGGAAGAAGCGGGTTGTTCCAGTCCCAGGAATGGCCTCTTTCCTCCAACTGAGTCCCCACCACCAACAGCAGACAAGAGGCTGATGTAGGACTCATTGGAGAGCGCTTTGCACTGGGATGGTCCTCTAACGGCTGGTTCTCAGCTCTAGATCCAGAATCTGGTATCAGTGTGGCGCAAAGCAACTACTGCATCTTGGGATCTGGCTTGATTTCTTTTTTAAGGTGCTCCTGAAATCTACAAGACACAGCCATGCTTTGGCTGAGATCTCCAATATGAAGCCCAGCTTCAACCAACCTCTCCCGAAATCAGCCCAGCCAAACGGAGGCTCCCTACCTACCTCGCTCAAAGAGCAAGTTCTCCTTAAACCTGCAGTTGTCTGGGTCATCTCAGTTCAGGGTGCATGTGCTGGCAGCAAGCATTTAGAACCTTAAACTCATGTCAAACATTCCGGAGATCGAAGTTCTGTTTTGTTTTTTTAAATCAAAATCGTAGAGAAAAGTCACAGCGGAATTTGTACGGTGACAAGCATTTCAAAATGGTAATTGCAGTCTGAACTCTGATAACCTTAATAAAAAGTCTGATGCACAAAAAATAACTTGCCCCAAAACATCATACTATACTGAAAAATGCTATTGAAGATGAAAGAAATTGTCCACTGTCAAGTTGACTCAAACTTGGGTTGAGTCTTTGATCTCAATGAGATCTATAAAACAAGCTAATTTTGAAGCTTCTAATTTTACTTGGTTTTAACGTAGGACTTCTGAGTGCAAGATTTCTAAATGAAACACAAGGGTGGAGGGAGGAAAACCACCTCTCCACCTGCTGAAATAATACTAAAAAAGCTGGACAGATCTGGCTCAGATGTTCAAAAAAATATACCTTTGGGGTGAGATCAAACATGGCAAACTTACTCTAGAAAGATCTGTGTTTGGTAGGATTCATGGAGTTCAAGGCCAGAAGGGACCATTGAGAGGATCCAGTCTGACCTATGTGACACTAACCAGCGATTTCACTCAATTTCTGCACCTAGCTAGCCTGTAACTTCTGATGGAGATACAGCCCATCTGCTAGAGAGATGTCTAGTCTTATTTTTAAGACTGTGAGTGATGGAGAGTGCCCTGTGTCCCTAGGTAAGGTCAGATGATGAGCCTCTGAAGGAAGAGGAGCTGGAATTTGTGCCTCTTGCAGACGGTTTTAGCAAAGAGGTGGAGGAGTGGAATGGCCCATGCCCCTGGAGGAAATGGCTGCATCGAAGCACATCAGTGGTGACATGGTATAAAACTTCCCCTGCTGCTGCATTTGCAGCCGGGAGAGGGGTTTTCATGCAGACCGAGACAGCTACTCACCGATCAGCGGCACGTTCTCGGAGGGTGGCATACTTTCCGCCACCAGGAGCTGGAAGACAGTGAGGGCCAGCAGGACCGTCACCCCCAAGGAGACCTTCTCACCAGAGTCGGCTGGGAGGTAGAAGCCCAGTGGAGCCAGGAAGGAGATCATGACGCAGGGGAGGAGCAGGTTGAAGATGTAGAAGGAGGCGCGTCGCTTGAGGAGCAGTGTGTAGGTGATGTCGGGGTAGGGCTCTGAGCAGCAGCCGTAGATGATGACGTTCCTCTTGGCCGGCATGCCCAGGACCTCCCACTCCACGTTCTCCACAAAGTCCGTCAGGTCGCCCGTGTCCAGCCCATTCAGGATGTCGATCTGGTTACCGTTGTAGGTCCAGGAGCCGAAGGTGAGTCGACATTCCTGCCCGTCGAAGGGGAAGTAGGAGACGTCCACCTTGCAGGAGCTCTTGGTGATGGCGGGAGAGTCCCACATCACCTGCCCGTCGTGGCGGATCACCACATTGGTCTCCATGGAGCCCGTGAACTGTTCGTCGGCGCTGGAAAAACAGGAAACACAGACGAGTGGGTGGGGGGTGTCTTACATACATGAGACAGGACTGCACGGCTTAACCCGCCCCCTGTGCCATACACGGGAGTTCATTCTCATAGGGTTGTTCATGAAAGCTCGATATAGCGTGCTGGCTTGTTGTTGTTGTTGGGTTCCTCATGAGCAGTAGGCGGCCAACACAGGGGTGTTGTTATAGGGTTTCTTCCTGGCCTGTTTTTGCAGGGCCTCTGGGTCACTCACTGAGTTGTCGAGAGAGAGGCGCTCAGGAGCAGGGACTGTTGGCCTTAATTTTATTTTCACACAAATGAGCTCAAACTTTTGCCAAACACCCCTCACCCCCTCGTAAATATCACCGGGACTTTGCAAAGACACAAGAAAAAGCAAGGGCCAATTCTGGTCCTCCCGGCCATCGGTGCCTGTCTTTAAACAGCAATATGGCTGCCTCTCCCATGCTTCCCTCCTGTCCCTCCCCTCGGGGTCGGCGCTCGGCCTCAGGCACCACACTCCGCCCCCAGTTGCTCTGATCAGCACGGGGGGTTGTCCTGGCCTGTGTCAGCCATAGCTATCGGAGCCCCCTTGCCCTGCACCGCACTGGGGAGGAACAAGGACAATCAGTGGCAGAATGTGCTGGGAAGGTCTTTGCCCGCCACGTCTGTGCAGCCTTTGAGGGGCGGCCACTGTGTGAGGCAGAGGCTGTTACACACTCGTGCCACGGGGGGCCTCATGAGGGCGGTCACAACACGGTCTTCCCATGGCCTCAGAACTCCCACGCCCTTCAACCTGCTTAAATGCACATGGGCGTCCCTCTTCCTGATCGAACCAGGACCCTGTCGCCCTCCAGGGTCTGCAGAGACACACACCAGTGACAACCCTTCCAACCAATGAACAGATCCCCCCCGTGTGGCTCAGGGACCTGAGTTCTCCGGAACCGATTCAGTTCAACACCACACTGCCCTACTTGTTATATAGGACAATGTCAGGCCTCCAGACATAACTGCTAGGTATGCGGATGGAATCAATCCCATCATAGGCGTCCTTCTTCCAGCCCAGGTAGGCATCCACCCACACCTGCCGGATCCACAGGTAGGCTGTCAGGATCTGGTTCCTCTCGTCCTGGAACAAGAAGCAATGGTGGAAGGTCAAGAGCATGTGTGTGAAATGCAGCCACCTCTGGGGACGAGGACGGCCATTTAACAGCAGCTGATTTTGCAATCAGACACAGTGCCTCCTGCTGTGTGGAGCGATGTGTTTGCAGTACGCTCTCCCAGCATTCAGCAACCATCACAAGGGAGTCGGACCCTGCCCTGGCCAAGAGTGACACGTGCATCACTTTCAGCAGGAGGATAACGCCGGGGAAATCCACGGGGCTGCTCAGGGGCTTTCCACCAAGCAGGTGCAGGATTCAAGGCTTGACATCAGGCTACACTAGTGATCCTATCACGTCAGGAGATCACAGGCCAGTTCCTCTCTGGGCTTGTCTGTGCAGATGTAAGCCAGATCCCATGCAGCCACTTTAATGATTCCTGTTGGCCCTCGCTTTGGGGTTAGGACATTGTAGCAGGTGTTGAAGGTCTTTGTGTCACTCTGTGTTGGAGTGGAACCAAAGGCTAGACTCTGGGCCAAAGGGCGCACTTGGAAGCACGGGGAATAACTTCTCAGCCCCCATCTGAGGGGTTTGTCCTTGAACCCACAGACCAAGGGCTCCATGGCCCACTTCTCGTGTTCCTGGCATAGGTAGGAAGAACGGCTTGTATTTCCCAGACTTACCATGTCGATGATCTGGGAGAGGGTGATTCGTAAGGTGACGTTCAGTGCCCGGTCCGTGTCCTCCACCGGCCGCAGAGCGTTAGAGTAATTGGCAAAGAGATCGTTGAGCAGCTTGTAGGCGAATTTTCCCTGTGCCCCCAAGAAGCCTAAATAAATAGATAAAGAAACATGGCAATGCTGGAGAGAAGCTGGGAAGCAAAGAGCAGTGGGTCTGCAGAAAGCCCGGTGCCGATGAGCTATGCATGTAAACCCTGGGCTAGCTGAGACACACAGAGTTCCTGCCAGTGATCATGCAATCCTAAGAGCATCCCAGTGCCAGAGGACCAAATGTTCACTGATAACAGGCGAGTGTCACCCGTTCAGTGGACCCCAACTCACCTGTATCCCTCTGTATACAATAGGTGTTGCGTAAAATATCACTGGAAAACCAACACGACATTGATCATGAATATTCCTGTGTGGTCTGTGTACGGTGAATGCCCAGAGGACTCTATAAATGGGGGGGAAATATGGAACTAAAATGTGTTTGAACCAGACAAGTCTGGAGAGTGAGGAAAAGCTGCTTCCAGACAAAGAAAAGACCGACTCCTCCATCCAGCTACAATCACAGACAAAAAGCCAGTCATTAGCATAGCACAGGCTTTAGGGACAGATCAGTTTGCCTTGCAGAAGAGAAGAAACTAGCCCAGAATCTTCTTCATCAGATGCCCTGGCACGTTTCCTCACAGAAGGGCCAAGGAACTTTGAGAAGGAAACATTTCAAAAGTTCACAGGACTATATAAAAGAGGGGCAAAGAACCCCAAGGGATCTTTCACCTAAGAGGACATTTGTAGGAGATCATGACCAAGGGGGGAAAAGAGTTGTGGTGGTCTTACTTCAAAGCAAGACAGTCTTTTTGTTAAGTCTAAGGCACCAGAAAGCGCGTTTCACTTTCGGAACTCTTTCTGACTATCTGTTGCTCAGAAACTCAATTTAAACCTCTCCTTTAGATTAAAGAAACTTGTTTTCCTTTTATTCTAAAACCAGCACTGGGCTGCTGTGCTTTTATCTCTTTAAAGGAGCAACACACCTTCCTTACTCCTCTGAATGGTCCAGGAGACAGCTTTGGGGACACTCAGGCTTGGGGGTGTGCGGGGGCTAGGGTGTGAGCAGACTCCCAGAGTCCAAATTGCCGTACCAGAGCCATGCATCACACAGACAGCACGTGCTTTGATTGGAGCCCAAAACAGGACAGCCACTGAGACGAGAGGTGAGAACGTGGTGCCGACATGGCAGCAAGTAGAATGGAGTGAGCCATTCAGGGACCGTTGTTTCATTCTAGCTTGTAGCCCTGGCAAAATAATGGAAATCTTAGCAAGAGAAATTACTAGCCATCCAGAATAGACCAGGACCTGGAGCAATAACCAGCATCGAGGGTCATTTGTACCAGACACAAAGAAAACGACCGACTGTACGGAGCAGAGTGGAAATAATGGGCAATATTGTACAGCTGGTTTACACTGTCCTTAGTTGAAGTGCCTGGAGCTGCAGAAACCAACACCAGTGGAGCATCCGACCCAGCGTGTCCAAGTTGCGGGAAAGCACTCGAGACAAAGGACCTGTGGAAATGTGAATTCCTCTGCATTTCATTTTAATCGACGAGACCGGCATCAGGTGTATTGAAAACAGGAGACAGGCCCATAGATAATGGGTAATGCTTGTCGGGAAGTGACTAGGAGGAATGGCCAGCGTGAGGACGGGTTGTAGATTTGAGCTTATGTAATGGCAAGAGGAGGGAATGACCTCCCTAAGGAAAGCCACACACACCAGGAAGTTTGTAGGAGCTGCTACCCACAGTAAGGAGAGAGAAATAACCCACGGAGACTGAAATATTGGAAAGATGGGCAGAAAAATCAAAGAGGCTCAGATTAAGAACAGCTGTTCACCTGTGCAAGTGGCTCCGGCTGGGAAATGGAGCCGGGGGCTCCCTAGGGAAACTTTTACTGTTCCCTCATATCCCCCATCCACACTGCCCGTTGTTCTTAGACTCCTGGCCTGAGAGGGTTGAAGCCCGGTGCCACATTCTGAAACAGGCCCTGTGAATTCAGACAGCAGCAGCTGTGGCGTTGGGCGCACACCTGCCAGTGTGAATACCTAGCCCAGAACAGCCCACCCAAACGAACTGCCACACCCCAATGCGTTGTGTATGGGAACGAGAGTGTTCGTCTAACCCAATCCCGGCTCAGCCCCACCTGACCCGACCTCGACTTATCGATCTCAGAGCCAACTAGAAAAGTCGCGAAGCTGAACGCTGCTTGCTACCATCACAATGTTCCCTGCACTTGTGTGTCCTGCCCTCTTCCCCACCCAACAGCTGTCTGGGGTATTTGGATTAGCTCTTACTCCGTATGGGGGCTAGCACGGTGGGGCCCCATTCTGGCTGGTCCCTAGGCACTGCCATCCTAGTAACAACAATCATTTGGCAGGTCTACCCCACCGCTGCCTGCCGTAGGACTTCATTCTGGTCGACAAACTTGGTCCACAGCCCTGCATGAGAGAGGAGAAGCAGCCAGCCCTGGGGAGTGGTCTGTCATTACCCCCCATCCACTGTAATTAACCCCAGGTCCCAAGGATACATCTGCTGAGGGGAAGAGGCCAGGCTGGACTATCAGTTTGCTTTCACCTTTGAACAGAAATGGCCTCTCGACCCAGCAGAGACGGCCTTCTTTGACAAAGAAGCTACTGGGTGAAACCTCTCTTCATAACCACGTGAAGAACCCCAGAGCTGCCACTGGGTCCCCGCCCATCACACCGATTGGGAGGGCCGCTCACAGGGGTTAAATATCTCCGGACTAGCCCTCAGCAGAGCTGTGTTCATTTCCCAGGGCTGCCACAGCCTGCAGATGTGACCTTGGTCAAGTCTCTGGCTCTCATTCTATCTACACGGTGTGAATGCTAGCACTCCATCTGTCCTGCCCCCTTTGACTGTAAGTGTTTTGGGGCAGAGGCTGCATCTCAGGATCTGCACGTACAGCACCTTGCACAGTGGGACCCCGCTCTCAGTCGAGGCGACTGCAGTGTGAACAGCACAGTGATCAACCAGCCCCTAAGGGGGACACCTCCCCGGGACACATTTAGAGCGACTCTCTCGAGCCACAGGGAGGCAGGCTGGACGACGGTGGCCCTGGGCGAGGTGGACAGCATCTGACCCCAATTCTGAGGTCAGGGCCCAATTTTCAAGTGAATACTCTGCTGATTAGGTGCCCCGTCCTTCGGCCTCTTGGTGTAAGCTCCCCCCTGGAGGGGGCGGCTCAGAGCTCTGTCTTTCCTAGTGTTTGAAAGTTTAATGACAGGTATTCCATTTCGCTGGCAGGCGCGACTATTGACATCTCGCAAGTTTCACTTACAGATCAAGACACGCCATTTCCAGTTACTAACCAGATGCATTTCCAAAGGGCAGGTGCTTTTCCCACAGTTGATTGAAGTGCAATTTAACTCCAGGCTTTGCTACTTGACTTTCAAAGGGCAGATTACTCAGGCATCCGTTCAACAAGGACAATTCGGGGAAGGGGCGAGGGCTGCAGTTCATAACAAAACTGTGAGCATAAAACTAACCCAAGAGGGACTAGACTGACGTGGTATATGGAATAAAACCAGCCCATCAGGGAAAGATGAGTGCATAGTTTTCTCAGAGGAGCGGAAGCTTATCAAGCAGAGCTTGTTTTAGGATAGGGATTCACACCAAGAGAACAGATTTCTGAAAGAGATTGCACGTTGCATTGAAATAATTTATTTCTGCAACCGATAGCCCCCCCCCCAGCCACTGCACAGATGCACCATGCCAGCTTGACAGGGGCTACGGATAAATGCTTGCAAGCAGGGAAGGGCCAGCATCTGGGAGCAAAATGGATTTCCTCAAATGAGGGTTTTCGCCTGGAAGCTTTCACAAGCAAACAAGCTCATGAATTCTTACCTGGCACCACAAAGATCCCCAGCAAGCAGAGAGAGAGAAAGCAGGAATGGAGGCACGTCCTTGGATCCATCCTCACGTCCCTGCTCCGATCCACAGTGGGTTTTGGGGACGGGCCCTCGGAGCGCTGGTGCAGGGTTCAAGGTGGTGATGTGTCAGACTCTGGTTTCACTTGCGACGTGGGCAGGAAATAGCGATCTGCTCAATCGCATCCTGAACAGGAATCAGAGCCCTTCGCCTGCTAGTGCCGTGGGTGCAGAATCCTCACAGGTGCTGGCAGGCGGCTGCAAGCTCGCTGGGGGCAGTCTGGCTCTGACGCCATCCTTCCCCCTCGTTGAGAATCGCAGGTACTCGTAGCTCCTCTGCTGGGCTTTTTCAAAAGAGCTCTGTGCAGTCTGATGGGGAGAGGAGCCTTATCAGCTGTGGATGGAAATTCAGGGAAGCCAAGCACCTTGGAACAAGGCGAGGAAATCCATAAAGGGAGGGAAGAGACACCTCCCCGGAAGAGGTAAGAGAAGAAAATGGATATTTCCTTTATGCCCTAAAATACGAGCCAGGAGACATAGGTGACAGGGCCATAGAGGGCTGTAGCCACGTCGGTCCCAGAATATCAGTGAGCCAGGGTGAGTGAGGGAATGTCTTTTATTGGACCAACGTCTGGTTGAGGGAAGTTTTCGCGCCACACAGATCTCTTCTGCAGGTCTGCGAAACGTTCTCAGCGTCACAGCTAAACACCAGGTGGAACAGATTGTTCGGCACAAGTGGTTAACATGTTTCAAGGGACCATTCAAGGTGACCTGGCCCAACACACGCACACATCTGAAATCTTCCAGTTCCACACTCAGAGCCAGCCAGCCGGACAGCCAGATCTGCAGAGTCTCAGTGGGTGCCTGAGTTGATGGTGGTGGGAGAAAGGATTTAAATTCATTAGGAACCAGGGAACCATTGGCGACTAGAGAAGCCGATACAGGAAAGATGGGCACCACTTAAATCCAAATGGAAGCAGATTGCTGGCACATAAAATCAACAAGGTTGTCGAGGAGTTTTAAACTACAGGCCATGGGTGTGAAGGAGCACACGATTTGAGCAGAGATGTCCCGTAGGCATGAATTTATTGAAAAAGGGAATACTTGCCTGGTAAAGAGGATAGGAAAGAAGCTGGCAAGATACAGGAAGGAGCTAGTGTGGGAAAGCGCTCCATTTGAGTGCCACACACCAAGGGAACAAAACGTAACGGTGTCTATAGACAGACACTAAAGTCTAAGACAGATGAACTCACGCGCCTCACCTTAAACGCAGAGACTGATGTAATAGGCATCATGGAAACTTGGCGCGAGTCAACGGGACACAAATACCAGGGTACAGAATATAGATCGAGGGATGGGGAAAAGGCTTCAAGGACAGACTGTGTTTGCACAGACACACCTGCTCTGCCTGGGTTTTCAGCCGAGGGAGCAAGTTTTGGCTGGAGATCACTTTAGCACTGAGCGCAGGCTTGATGAGATGTTACTCTGATTGTGAGCAAAGGGCAGCAGAAGTTGTATTTAGGCTGCCCTGACAGGCTTCTATCCAACAGAGATCCCTGCCTATCCTGGCTAATAGCCATCCTCCAGGAACTTACCTAGTTCTTACGAATTTATCTAGTCCAACTACAGGACATCACCACCAATATCTGTATCAACTAAATTTGTAGTCTCATAAAAAAAGTATCAGATTAGATTGACAGGATCTACTGTCCATAAACCCCTCTTGGTTTGCATTAACTATATTATCCTCCTTTAAATCTTGATTAATCAAGTCCTATCAGCTGCTTCCTTATCCTGCCTGAGTTTGACATCAGGCTGACAGGATTATAATTGCCAAGGTTCTCTCCATTCAATCTTTTTATAAAATGGCCCAACATTTGCTTTCTTTAGGACTTCTGGAACTTCCTCAATGCTTGACGACTTACTGAAAAATCTAGATTAGTGGCCAGCAAGCTCCTCGGCCAGCTCTTTTAAAACCCTTGGATGCAGGTTAGAAAGACCTATGGATTTAAAAGTGTCTAGGGATTAGGCGGCTATTGCATGACCTCAGTCTCTTTTGAGGTGGTCTGAGATGGGAATCTCACTGTGCTAGGTGCTGTACATACACAGCAAGAGATAGTCCCAGCCCCAAATAGTTTACAGATTTAAACGGCACAGAATGAGACACCAGCATTGTCTTGAAACTGACGGGGAACCTGAGGCCCAGAGAGATGAAGTGACTTGCCCACAGATACACAGAGCGTGTATAGCAGAGCCAGGAACTGAAGCTACATTTCCAAATCCCATGCCATTGCTTTACCCACAAGGCGAGCTCTGCTCTCTGCACCACATCTATAGTAGCTGCTGTTCAGAATCCGAGTGCCAAAATGATGCTCGGCCCTGTACACATCAGCGTCTGCCTCAAAAAGCTCCCAGTCCAAGCGAGAAACAGACTAGGGGAAGGAGCAACCTGGAGTGAGTTTCTTCTCTCCTGCTGGTGGGCAGTGGACCCAGCAAGCCCGAAGAGCCGGCTTAGCACAGAGGGTGGGGAACTGTCAGGTACTACCACCTTCTCCCCAGGCGCAGCGGAGAGGCCTCTACACTCTGCAGGTCTAGATTGGGGGAGGGCTCACAATACTCCAGCTCTAACCGGGCGCAGCTCCGTCTTGCCCCAGCGGCCACTTCAAGGCGTCCGGAGGGGCTCCCTTGACACCTCTGTGGCTTCATTCATATGCTAATGCCGGGCAGCAGCAGATGAGCGCTAGAGCTGATCAGTTTTACGGCCGGATCCGGTTTTATTTACAGGTGGTGAATTATTCATCCCAGAGCCTCAAGTCCCTGCAACTTCTCCCCATTGCACAACTACACAGGAGCCGGAGCAGCAGATGGATTTGCATGAAGCCCATTAAGATAATGAAAAAAAGAGGCTAAGTCACTAAGTGACCTAACTTTCTGGTTGCCTCGGGACCGGTTACAGGTGTCACATTTAATGATCCATTACACAGACAGAGCTCTGCTCTCCTGGGGACCAAATGGCACACAGGCAGGCCGGCCAGCTTTCCTCTGGCCAAAGGAAAGATGCTTCCCTTTCAAGCAGACATTGCTTCTAAAACAAAGCCCTTGAGACCAGAGCCCTGGCTAGGCACATAAATGGGACAAGGAAGGGAAGAGCTGCACAGCTCTTCCCCATAGAGGCACCCGCTAGGAGACCCTATTGTCCATGGCCTGTGTAAGCACGGTCACCACTGAGACGGCTGGTTACTGTGACCGTGGCGTTCTTCACCCATTGCCTGCCCTACAGGAATATGGGAAACAGCAGCCTTCTTCCTCGCCCCTCAACCTCTCTCCTGGTGCAGGGAGTTCTGAGCTCGGTTCACACACTCTTCTCAAATGGATCACTCACCTACCGGGCAGGCGCTGGTCTGGATCCAGCGGCTGGGAACGTTCTTCTCTCGCACTCGCGTCTGTAGCCTCCAGTGGTTCCTGGCTCCAGCAGGGCCTCACTGGGGTGGGAAGGCAAGATGGAGAGTGATCCCTTCCCCTGCAGGCTCTCCTGACTCGGAAGGACGTAATGCGGAGCTGGGAGACTGAGGCTGTCTACGCTGGTGTGATATTCAAGTTTGAGCTGTAGAGGCTAAATTAATAAAAGTGGAGGAGAGTGTCCACACAACACTTGTGTTCACATTACCAATGGGGGCTGCCCCCACCTGCAGCCAGCTGGGTAGCCCCCCGCCGGGGCTGCCACTGGCCCCTCTGTGCCCCGCCGGCCCCCACAGTCCCCTAGGGCTGCGTGCTGCCAAGCCCAGAGCCAGAGGCTAGTGTCCACACTGGGGTTAGGGCGAATTACTAAATTCACCCTTAACCCTACGCCTCCTGGAGGGGTGGATTTACAGGGCCGACTTGTAACGCCATTTAATTCAACCTTCCAGCCGCGTGAGCGTGTCCGCAGGCTGTAGAAGGTCTAAGTAAGCGGCGTTACTTCGACCTCACCCCTCAGTGTAGACCAGATCTGGGGCAGAGAATGATCTTATTCCAAAAGGCGAAGGGCAGCCCAGGGAGACACTGACGTTATTCACCAACATGGTGCAGGAATGGAAGCCAAGAGCTACGTCTGGGGAAGGTGGTCGGGCAACCATTCCTCATCACCTCCAAAACAAATACAAAGCAATTTTCTGCAGCTTTAGACTTTACCATATCTCCCTGGCAAAGACGCAGAGAAAAACAGACAATGCCGGAAGCGTTCGCCGTGAGCAGTCCAGAAGAATGCGCGTTACAGGGCGCATGCACCTCAGGGCGGAGTTGTATCTGTCGTAATTCACGGGCATACATCCCACCAGCCAAGCGTCTTTTCCCGTGAACAGCTTCCAAATGTGCACGTCGCACGAGAGAACGCTTTCCGTCTTTGAACCTGCCGTGGGCTGCATCGTCAGGCAGTCCATCAACTCTTTGGAGGTGGCAAATGGGAGGTGCGGGGGGAGCGATCCCTGGGTCGTTACATGTTACAGAAAAGTTCCATGGGTTTGTGCCGTCCATGGCCTGGCTCTGACCACAGCTGCCAGCCCTGGCTTTGGCATGATAGGGACATGTCACTTGGGCAGAGTAGCTGCCGTTTTGAAAATGTGGATGGGGCAGCTGGCCTGAACAGACAGCACGGGCTGAGGAAGGGAGGAAAGTGGGGCCTCTAGACTTGGAAAAGGTATCTAGCTCACATCCTACTACACTGTGGGCTCATGGGGGCAGCTGGAACAGCTAGCACGGCAGCGCAGTGTAATTGAAAAGCTTTCGTATTTAAAATGATAAAGAGACTTACACGCTGCAGTTCCCTCCAGAGAACCGACTTCCTGGGCCCCATTCTGGGTTGCTGCAGCGTCAGAATCAAGCTCATTTTCTACCTTGCCACTGTTAGGATCCAGAGTCTGAAGACAGCCTGGTTTTCCAGGAAGCTCTCTCTGGTGCTCTTCCTTCCGCGGCTCTTGCTGTCCATCATCGGGGAGACCACACAGGCTGCCTGGGATAGGTGGGACCAGGTTAAATGTGCTTGTTGGATTCTTTTCCAGTTATCCCTCATTTTCATGTAGGTGCTCCTGAGCTGTTTGCTAGTTAAATGTTTGTGAAGGGCTACAACAGGAATGAACTGCATCTGAAGGTGGTGAGGGAGCTGGCCAATGTGATTGCAGAGCTGCTGGCCATTATCTTTGAGAACTCATGGCGAACGGGGGTGGTCCTGGAGGATTGGAAAAAGGCAAATATAGTACCTATCTTCAAGAAAGGGAAAAAGGAGGATCCAGGGAACTACAGACCAGTCAGCCTCACCTCAATCCCTGGGAAAATCATGGAGCAGGTCCTCAAAGAATCCATCCTGAAACACTTGGAGGAAAATAGAGTGATCAGGAACAGTCAGCATGGATTCACCAAGGGCAAATCATGCCTGACCAACCTGATTTCCTTCTATGATGATGAGATGACTGGATTTGTGGATGCGGGAAGAGCCGTTGACGTGGTATACTTCAACTTTAGCAAGGCTTTTGATACAGTTTCCCACAGCATTCTTGTCGGCAAGTTAAGGAAGTATGGGTTGGATGAATGGACTGTAAGGTGGATAGAAAACTGGCTAGATCATCAGGCTCAGTGGGTAGGAATCAATGGCTCGATGTCTGGTTGGCAACCGGTAACGAGTGGAGTGTCCCAGGGGTCGGTTCTGTTCAACATCTTCATTAATGATTTGGATGATGGGACAGACTGCACACACAGTAAGTTCGCAGATGACACTAAGCTGGGGGGAATGGTAGACACGCTGGAGGGCAGGGATAGGATTCAGGGAGACCTAGACAAATTGGAGCATTGGGCCAAAAGAAATCTCATGAGGTTCAAGAAGGACAAATGCAAAGTCCTGCACTTAGGATGGAAAAATCCCATGCACTGCTACAGGCTGGGGACCGATCGGCTAAGTAGCAGCACTGTAGAAAAGGACCTGGGAGTTATGGTGGACGGGAAGCTGGATATGAGACTCCCCACTGCAGAAAAGATGTGGTCAAATTAGAACGAGTCCAGCGGAGGGCAACAAAAATGATTGGGGGCTGGGGCACATGACGTACAAGGAGAGACTGAAGGAACTAGGCTTATTTAGTCTACAGAAGAGAAGACTGAGGGAAGATTTGATAGCAACCTTCAACTACTTGAAGGGGTGCTCCAAAGAGGAGGGAGCTAGGCTGTTCTCGGTGGTAACAGAGGACAGAACAAGGAGCAATGGTTTCAAATTACAGCTGGGGAGGTCAAGGTTGAATATTAGGAAAAACTCTCTCACTAGGAGGGTGGTGAAGCACTGGAATGGGTTACCTAGGGAGGTGGTGGAATCTCTGTCTTTGAAGATATTTAAGGCCCGGTTAGACAAAACCCTGGCTGGGGTGATTTAGTGGGAGTGGTCCTGCTTTTAGCAGGGGTTGGACTGGATGACCTCATGAGGTCCCTTCCAGCCCTAGGATTCTATGCACTGATGGAGAAAGAGCAACGTCCAGAAGGGCTTTATTCCAGTGGCTGGCACCAGACCTTCCTGCACCGGTGTGTTTCCCAAGGGGAGACAGGATCCGGGTCTCGGCCTGTCTCCAAGTGGCTGCTGGTGGCACCTTGTAGGGTTTTGGAAGCATTATTGCAGCTATTGATAAACTGAACTCCAAGAGCACAAAATCTGGCTGTGTCCCCAGAGTATACCAGGGGATGGGACACCCTGTCAACCTGACCCCAGAGCAGGGGAGGATGGACAGGTGAACAGTCATCCAGAAAGAATCTGGGACAGCCATTGGATGAAGGGCGAAGAAGTTCACAGCAGCGTTGCGCATATACAAATAATACGCTGCTGCGACTAGACTGGCGGCCAAGTTAGCTTGCTTTCAGAAGGATGAGAATTGCCAACAAACGCAGTGTCCACTCCAGTGAACCGCGTCATGTGTACGCATTTTCAGACGGCCTTTGACTTAGTCCAGTTTACTATTCATATGACACTACCAGACTGAGTCTGAACAGGGATGTGGAACAGCGAACTCGCCGCAAAAGGTAATTTCCCCTCCTGACATTCTCACCGATTGTTGCTCAAGGCCACAGCCACACTGCTTGAATTCAAACTTGTCTGCTTTGCTCACATAGACTAACAGGCTACCCCCTGGAACTGGTAGTTGACCCTGACACCTTCTGGGTACATGTCTATATACATGTCATACTGCAGTTTCCATTTCATGCATCTGAGGGAGTGGGATTTTCTCCCAGGAAACCTTATGCATTAAATAAATTTGTTCGTCTTTCCAAGTACCACAGGACTGGTTTGTTTTGCTGAAATAGACTAATACGGCTACCCTTCTGAAAGTACTCAAACTCTGCTCTCCCACAGCCCTGGGAGAGCTGGTGCTGAATATAAAAGAATCAGATGTCACACTCTTAAAATTAATACAGGAGTCAAGGGTGAAAGAGATAAGGGAGTAGGTAAATAACCAATATTCGGAATAGAACCCAGCTCAAGGAGAGAGACTGACAGATGAGACCCCTCGACTGATTGAGACCACTGAAGGACAACTAATTCTCTCAAGTCCATACTCATTACTGTATCAGTTGAGATCTGGCCTAAATTTGCATACCAAGACAAAGCCCAGGAGGAACTGAGCAACTAAAGTATACGTCTCGGAGTCGAAGTAAACGTGAAATACCAAGTGGAAAATCCAGTCAGTGTCTATAAATGAATAGCATTCCCTAAACGTTGACTACTGTCACTACACCTAAGGACACCGCAGATTCAGAAAAGAGCCGGAGGAGAAACAAGGCATACAGAAGTCTATGAGAGAGAGATCAGAGTGATCAGGAGGTGATAAACCAACAACAGAAGAGGGGAAATATACGCACGTAGCACAAAGCTGAGATGTTACGAACAAAATTAAACAAGGAATTTAAGGACATGGAAGAGAAGAAATTCTCTCACTCCCTATTCACCAGTGCTCGCTCCATCAATCTACCTGTAGGACTGCTAACCCTCAAACATCTCCTGACCCCCTCAGAGTTGGATAGGCTGGGCATCAATCTGCTTTAAAAAAAAAAATCAAAGGAAACCTTGGAATGTTATAAACATTTTTATTTTTTTAGAAAGTATTTTCAGAAAACAGACAGGAAAATAAATCTAGATCATTTATTTATAATTTTAATAAAAACCTTTACATAATCCTCATGCATAAAGATCCTTGATGAGCCAATCTGTAGAAGCACCTAACAGGTTAAACATCATTGGCTGCCAGAGTTATCAATGATTGGCTGGCTGCGGGCAGACGGCAGTGACCCCCAAATCAGGGTAGACCAATAGACAAGCTTTATTTCTCCGAAAATAACCAGTTTCGAAACACAGTAAAAGTGAGGACTGTACAAACTACAGTAAATTGGCTGTTACCAGCTGTTCACTAGCAGGATGTTCCTGCTGACAATTCTGTTCAATGGGGCAATCCAGCTATACAGCAAATACAAACCATATAGCATGTTCTGGGCTAAAAACAATTTGTCAAGTTGACTGACTTGAGCAACTGCCTCCTTTAGTGTAAACCAGGTCTCCACCATGCCTGGCGCAATGTGAGCGTGCACAGGACATGCTGTGTTCCTGCAGCTGCACCAGGAGCCACCTCACATGCAGCTGCTTTTAAAAACTTGAGCCAGTTAAAATGCCAAAGCCTTCGATAACCCAGTATTTCTTTTTCAGGTGAACCAACCTCCTTGACCCAGTTCTAATTCTAGCACCGTTTGCTTTCGTTAGAAGCATCTGGCCCCGATTCACGAAACCCAGCATTTCAACTCTCAAACAAAGCAACTCACTTCAGGCCCCATTCCTTCGGAGACCTGAACAGCTCAGGGCAGACAGTAAGGCACGGGAAATCCTGTGTCAGCTCCCTCTGGCCTGCCTCAGAGTAGCTTTCTTTCTCGCCTTTTAAAACAAGGGGCTGTACACATTTGTGGGTTTCCATCCTCCTTAGTGAACAGAGGTAGAGCACCACTCTCTCTACCTTACAATCATCTGCCCTCGCCCACCCACAGAAACCATCGAGTTGGCTCAGACACCAACAATTCACCTGCCTATGTTAAATTGAGTGTCCACTCCGAACGGTTGTCCTGAAGCTTGCTTCACTGTCCTCTGTATTGTAGCTAATGAGATTAGCAAATATCTGCCACAAGACCAAACGCACGAACTACCACTTGTTCTTGAGATGCAATCTGGCTTGCGGATGGGTTCTGCAAGAAGTGCTTTATTAGCTCTGGAAAAGCTGTCCCGGAGTTGAGGATGCCAGCCAAAGAGATCAAAGTCTTACTCCGCTCCCCCGAGTTACAAAAATCCCTGTATTAGCCCACAACGGAGCACTTTACACCTCTACAGAAAAGCTCTATGTGGCTACACAGGCTGCTGCCAAGGGGAGGTTTACCCCTAAAACAAGGGTAATGGTTAACAAATGGTAAAAAAGTGTCCGTCTGTAGACGCTAGCAGGCCTCACTGAGTCACCACAGTCAGCTCTCGTAAATAGGATTGTGTGAGACTGCGCAGCTCCTCCAAGGCATAGTCCTCTGGCATGGGAAGCCGGCCAATGTGGGGAGCAAGCAGGCGAAGGGGGACTCTCTGCACATCAGGCGTGGCGTCGGAGGCAGGCTCAGGAGAGTGCTGTAGGCTGAGGACCACGCGCAGCAGGTTAGCGACACGTTTGGCCATATCTGCAAGGGAGCAGAGACATTGTGAGTGCTCTTCCACACCGAATCCTGTAGACTGAAGGAGAGTATTTGAAAACCTCCTCTCTACCGATACGGGAATTTAAACAGCAGCTCAAAGACCAACTCTTGAGTCAGGCAGTTTCTGCATCCCATCAAACAATTCCTTTAGCCACCTTACCCTGCTGTGATCCCTCACCTCTTCACTCCCGAGTCCACCTGACATTCAGGCTTCGTCTTCACTGACGCAGAGGTGTTGGCGCCCCCCCCCCCCCCCCCCCCCCCTTTTTTTTTTTTTTTTTTTTTACAGCAAGACAACTCCAACTGATAATTATGCCACTGTAAAATCTGGGGTGGAGAAACAAGGAACTTGTAGTGTTTCCCGTAAGGTAAGCCCTATACCCCAGGCTGTTCTGGACTTCTCCTCATTTATCTGATGGTAAAACTCGTACCCTACCAGCATTACATTTCTACGGTGGGAGGGCAAACATGCATTATTTATCCTGGCGTAGGTATCTTTCTTCACCCAAGACAGCTTTGATCTATTCTAGGGTGCTCAGGGCTCGTCTGGAGAGCCACCGCCTTTGGACAAGGTGTGGCATTCAACCTAAATGGCTCTACAATTAAATCTTCCAGGAATCAGTCCCCGGTGCACCCTGATCCCTCTCGGTCTCCCCAAGGCCCAGGCCAGTTTATTCTCCTGGGGCTGCCATGCTTTGGCCTCATTTCAGTTGCGGAGTTTAGTGTGCCGGGTTAGGCGGCCAGAACAGGCCAGATTCGACTGAAACGCACTTCACGGGGGCCGTCCACACCATCAATAGAAATCCGAGGGCACTCTCGCGGCATCTTGGAGCATGCGAGACTGCGCGCTGCGCGACCACTCTCTCTCTGTTAGGAAGAGAGGGGTCTTGTGGAGCAGTGTCTCGCATAGCCAGTGCTCCGTAACGTCGCGAGACCCGAGACGCTAGCGGCCTGGCGGAGCACTGGGTATGCGAGAGTAGGGCCGTGCACGCCAAGTGTCTCGTGACCCACAAACGATTGAGAACTGCTGGTCTAGAGCAGTGGTTCTCACCTTTTTAAATGGACACCTCCCCTCCCTAGTGGCCTATTGTATAGCAGTCATGGCCCCACTTCCCCTAAATTGCACCCCCTTTTGAAGGGGGGACTCTTTCAGAAAAAAGACCCTACAGTGCAGGAAGCACCCCCTGACAATCCTGCCCCCCTTCCCCCAACTCCCTCCCTCAGAAAAAAGCAGGGAGCATGGCAGCACACCTACCACATTAACTTCAGCTAAACTGAATAGTGAACTCAGAGTAAAATAAAATGCCAGATACACGTGAAGCATCCGCTACAGCATCATTTGTCGCCGGCACCAGCCAAGGCTGCCTGGCCCACAGCAGGACACATAAGGCAAAGCGAAACACAGCCCTAACCGGCGGCATCATGGAGCCACAGCCAGTCAGCCTGGGGAGACTAAGATCCCAGCTCCCCGCAGGCTTTGCCAGGCACCCTCGGGCACTGCAGACGGCCTTACCAGACTGAGCCAATCGGTCCTTGGCAGTGTGGCACTGGATTTGTTCTATCCTATTGCACAGCGATGTCACCTTGGTATGTAACCTCTCCAACTCGTATGCCGAACAATCCAGCTAAAAGCAAACCCAAAACAGTCAGTCACACAGGAGAATGCTTCAATGAACAAGAACAATTTGGGGGCTCTCTGAGACCCCCTTTTCTAGGCTACAATGCCAGTAGAGTTCAAATAAAGTTTGACTAAAGAGAGTTAGAATAAAGCAAGGGAAAACTTGCTCCAGGCTAACCTCTTCAGCAGAGAAGACAAAGCCTGAAGCTCCTGACGGTGGCAATCAGCCAAGGAACCCATCAACATCCAGTTGATTTCGTTTCACAGGAGTTTGTAAAGAATAGTTCAATGGCAGGGGAAGACTAACATCTGCTGTCTAGCTTGCAAGACACAGAGGGAAGAAATGATAACGCAGCAGAACCACTGAGATGTGTGGGGGCCTCTTAGGGTCAACGTATGATTTTTGTCATGAACTGCCTCCTGGCCTTCCCCTCACCTGATTCCGCCCTGCTGAATTTCGATGTCTTCAGGGCAGAGTGCACGTATGCTGTGAAAACCCTAGTACATTTCTAAGCATTCAAATATATGCAAGAGACAACTGGCACGCTCATGTCTATGAGGGAATCTAAGGGCTTACTAAACCGTGAACATACAGCTATTTTAAGAATAAACAGACACTCACCGTTGAGAACGCCTACAAAGGAGGGATGGTTTTACACGCTTACCTGCTGAATGCTGTCCAGCATCTCAATGACCCGGATGTAGTCCAAATAAACCAGCCCCGCCGTGTCCCAGTCCTGGATAAGTGTACTTCGCACTGGAGGGGACAAATCTTCCAGGAATCCTTTTAGGTAGTTGTAGTTTTCATTAATAATCGCATCTGAAGGAGACAACCAGGTAAGAAACCTGATGGATACTTGGAGGCATAGAGGAAGATTGAGGGCCTGACGAGAGTCCCTCAGGGCTAACAGCCAAGTAACAGTAGAAAATCAAAGGGGGAACAGTTTAAGTAGTTTCCGGGTTCAAATTTGGCAAGGCACAGTAATAATCAGAAGCTTTTACTGAACTTGTGGCCTATGAGAAAAAAAACCTGTTAACTTCTTCTCTAGCTGTTGTTCCTTGAAATGTGTTGCACAGACTCACTCCACCTCAGGTATGTGCATGGCTAGTGTCCCAACGCCAGACGTGTTTTTCCCTCGATGGTACTGCCTGGTGCAGCTCAAAGAATAAAGGGCAGAGTTGCCCACCCCCCTCAGTTCCTTTTTACCAGACAGACGCCAGTACAGAGGGAAAGAAAGATGGACATGGAATGGACATACGGACATCTCAAGGAACAATTACAGAAGTAGTGAGTAACTTTTTTCTTCGAATTCCAAAGGGGTAGCCGTGTTAGTCTATTGTAGAAAGACAACTGAAGGTGTCCATTCCATTTCGAGAGACAAAGCTCACATTGGAGGATGGTTTCAGTTTGTACCAGAACAATTTAACTACTCATCCAAATGTGGCCCCTGTCCTGCCTTGCTGGGATACTCGCAGAAGCATGCGCTGCAGACATTGTGGCGCATTACAGGTGTCTTACAGGCAGCTGAGTCAAAAAAGCCCAGGAAGTTGCTTGTGGCGTGAGCTCTCCAGATGTGTGAGGATACTTCTGCAGTGTCCTAACACAGGCATATTCACCGTGAAATCCACAATGAAATCAGTGGCGAAGGAACCGGGAAGCCTTTCATTATGCTTCCAACTGAGATGAGACAGCCACATGGCTGTCTTAATGGGCCTACTTCGGCCCAAGTAAACCCTGATGCCCTTCTGGCATCCGAAGCATGAAGCCTCTTCTCCATTCTCACAAGAATGTGTCTCAGGAGAAAGAATGGTAAGTGTAGGGCTTGATGAAAGTGAAGCTCTGAGCGGGGAAAAAAACCATTTAGTGAGGAGCTTTGGAAGAGGATGCAAGTACATTTTTGTCTTTATATGTGGAGGATCAGCAACCAGTGCATGACTCCACTCTCCTCCTTGTGGTGGAGATGCCCCCCACGGACAGTCCCTGGGTAGACAGAAGGAAGAAATGGTGACTCAAAAGGTAGCACCACAAACGCAGCCAATCCCAAGTTCAAGGCATACAGCCTGGCCACACCTTTTAAGGATCTGACGTCAGAGTCAGAAACCACAGAGCAGGCCTCTATCGGTGGGAAGAATGCAGAGACAGCTGCCCAGTGAACTCTTAGGGCAGTGGTTCCGCCGTGACACACCTGACAGATGATGTTCCTTGCGTGACACACTACAATCTGCTGCTGGCATTTGGGCTGGGAGCAGGTGGGAGGCTGCGGCGCTCTGGAGGAGGCAGCACTGCAGGATCTAGGTGGGGGCAGAGTCAAACAGACGCAGGCTGGTGTCCTGGCTTGATGGGGCCAGGTTTGTTTTTGTGGGACAGACAGTGCCTCACCAGCGCAGGATCTCTGGGTTGCAGCCCCTACATCCCTTTGCTCATGTGGCCCTGGCTGCTGCCTGTGTTGTGTAGCAGGAGCGGGCTGCTGAAGGCAGCAGAGAGCGACGGGCAGCAGGAGCCCCAAGCCGGCTCCAAGGCTGCGCTGCCAATTTTCCGTGACACACCTTTGTGTCCCGACCCAGTGGTTGAGAACCGCTGCCTCAGGGAACACAGAAGTTTACGGCTTCGAGTGAAGCAAATAATCAGCAAAATATCCTTCTGCCAAGCCTAGCGGGAGAAATGCTTCCCTTCTTCAGGGAAGCATATCTGTGGACAGTTAGAAGGCCGTTTTGCATGTTCACTGAACACTCAGACTCTCGAGGAGTTAAGCACTGAGCCTCCCTGCCATAAGCAAACAGAACATGGTTTGAGACATCATCTGACCATCGCTCGGGGATGATGGCCGGATCCTCCAGCAGCGGTGCTGGTCCTGACAGACATGTAGCCGATCGGAGAACCAATGCTCATGAAGCCAGGCTAGCACCATAAGGATCACATGGCATTGGCCCTGCTGGGGCTAGTGCAATATTTCGGGGGAGCAGAACAGGTGCTTCCCCTCCATGAGACACAAGATACTAGGTTTATCCCTGGACTGGACAGGACAAGAAAGAGCTGCAATGCCTTGAGGACTTGATCTTGATCTGATGCCCCTACCATGAAGTGTGCCAGAGCCTGAGGAGGGACGGGTACAGCAGGTCTATCCTTCTGGACGACTGGAGAACCCACTACCAGGAACATAAGCAAGGCTCTTGCTGCCACGTTACCCTGCGGCCTTGGTCTGATTGTTGCTGCCCCGAGGAAGTTGGCATCACAGTAAAAGTTCCTCTTAATGGCCCAGAAACCAGGGAGGGAGTCAACTTTTTCAGCTGAGAGGAAGAGGCCAGTACCAGAAAAAGAGTCACCTACCTGCCTAATTCACTGCTCTCCTGGGAAATGACAGGAGATCAAGATCCTGGCACCAAGATCTGATCTACCCAACTTTGAGGATCACTGCTCCCCGGTCCTCTTGCGCTTTTACCTCAGTGCCACAGGATGATTAGTGTCTTCTCCTCCCCAAAAAGGTTGCTGGAGGGAAGGGAGGGTACAGCAATCCCTGGAGAGGCACTCTTAATGGAGACGGACGTAACAGCGTTTTGCTCCCACCGAGAGGGCAGGCTTCAGGGTGGACACAAGCCAGCCCCCCTAAGAAGCTGAAGTCTCTACAGCAATGATTTTCAAACCAGCGGTCGGGACCCAGTACTGGACCACAGGCCCTCATGTACTGGGTAGTGGTGCACCCTGCTGCCGAAAGACTGGAGTGCATTGTTCAAAGGTGTAACTGTTAGGTCATGGGCATAAATGATTTTTTTTAACTGGGTCCTGAGAAAACAAGTTTGAAAGCCATTGCTCTACAGGTCTGGCAGCAGTCTTAACCATGGTGTCCACCCAGACAGATGCTTCAGGTAACAGAAGTGAGGATCACTAACCTACAGACTTCTTGCAACCTTCCTGGGAAACGAGATACGCCCCAGTACTGAACATCAATACCAATGCTAAAAGGGACTTGATGCCGGAAAACCAAGACAAACAGCAAGAAAACCTAGATATGTGTAAGAACAAGTACCGCTAAACCAGAAAAAGATGAGTTAACTATACAGAAACACACAGAAAACCACTGACGGGGAAAACGTGGTCCAGCTGCCGATCGCAGGCAGTAAGAAACCAAAAGTGGGCGCGGAGAAGCTCTGCCCTTTACACACTTTTAGGTCAGTAGCACAATGGCACGTGCTCCTGTGAGCAGTGCAAAGGAAAAGCACCGCTGGCTCTGGTGCACTGGGTGGGCACGCACCTGAAGAGGAATGGACATGTTCCATCACTCCAAGAAGCGAGTTTGCTCAAATTCCAGAGGGCTCACTGGCCATGCCAGAAATGATCCCTGCAAGCCAGGGCGTGGGCACATCAGGTTAAGTATACACCAGCCATGCTCTGTTTCATATCAGGGTATCAAGCAACAGATTTGCTTTTACTTGCGATTTCCTGTGAGGCAGCTAACAGACACACAACGTTACTGACAGCCATTGCCCAGCATACGCTGCTAGTTGCTGGCCCCTTACCCAGGACAAGTCGCCCCAGACCCCCGTTTCACAGAACACTCAATGACATTGGTTTGCATCTTTCGGTGTTCAGACAAAGGTAGGAGACAAATCACCTCACCTGAGGCTAAGTGCCTGATGACCAGTTTGTGACACTGGTTCCAGTGTCCAGCTCTGAACAAGTAGAGAGCTTCTTTATGCTTATCGCCCTCCATCCTCGCCCGAACTGCCTTCGCTTCATGAATCCATTCTGGTGGGATGCAGAGCTTTTGTGTCAGGAAAGTTTCCTTGGTCCAGGAGTCCGGTGTTTCTGACAGCAGGCAGTGGCGGTTTAGGAGTTCTCGCACTGCCTTCTCACGTGTGCTAATGGGAAGAGACGCCCAGTAAATATTCCAAGAGGCCATCATTTCATGTTATCCCCTCAGAGTGCTAATATCGGACCTATTCTGGGAGCAGTCACTTGTAACAGATCCACAGCAGTGATGCACAGAATGACTCCCAAATTCATAAGAAGCAATACATTAGCCATACCTACTTTACTTTTCCACTGCCTATCTGTTCTTAGCACTGAACCCTTTCGAAGGGAAGGACCCTAACCTCAGTCTAATCAAAGTCAGGAAGTCATAACTGAGTGGGTGGAGTTATCTGACAGCGTTCTGGCAGAAAGCAGCTATCCTAAAGACAGGTTAATAACCCGTTTATGGTTAGTACGACACACAACCAGCTAGACACTGTCAGACAGTTTTGATAAGCAAAGGTGATAAAAGGTGATAAAAGATCAAAATGACCACAGAGGCATATGACCTAAGAAACATCAGCCAGCAGAGAGTCCAATATAAAAAGGGTGGGAAGAGACTCCATGGGAGGGCCCCACCTCACTTGGCTGTGCCTGGACCGGCTCTGCAACAACGATACTCAGACTGAGGCGCAGGAACTGCAACTCTGCAACAGCAGTGACTCTGCAATGGATCTCCTGTGGTTCTTTGTGACACATTTAAATCACACAGTGCTTTAATTATTAGCTAATCTAAGGTACTAGCCAGTCAGGATAGAACCATAGAAGATGAGGGTTGGAAGGCACCTCGGTAGATCTAGTCCAATCCCTGCTCAAAGCAGGACCAATCCCAATTAAATCATCCCAGCCAGGGCTTTGACAAGCTGGTCCTTAAAATCCTCTAAGGATGGAGATTTCATCATCTCCCCAGATAACTCATTCCAGTGCTTCACCCTCCTCCTAGGGGAAAAGGTTTTCCTAATATCCAACCTAGACCTCCCCCACTGCATCTTGCGACCTTGTTCTGTCGTCTGCCACCACTGAGAACAGCCTGGCTCCATCCTCCCTGGACCCCCCTTCAGGTATTTAATGGCTGCTATCAAATCCCCCCCTCGCTCTTCTTTTCTGCAGACTAAGCAAGACCAGATCCCTCAACTCTCCTCATAAGTCATATCCTTCGCCACCTAATAATTTTTGTTGCTCTCCTCTTGATTCTCTCCTATTTATCCACATCCATTCCGTAGCGGGGGCCCAAACCTGGATACAACGCTCCAAATGAGCGTCACCAGGGCCGACTAGAACAGCTTCCTTTGACCTGCTGGCAGGGCTCCTACCAATGCAGTCCAATGTGGCAATAAGGGTACCCTGTTGTCACAGTAGACAAGAAGCTGGATATGCGTCTTCCAGGTCCCTTTCTGTAGAACTTCTGCCCAGCCAGTCAGTCCCCTGTCTGTAGCTGTACATGGGATTCGTCGGTCCTAAGTGCAGGACTCCACGCTTGTCTTCGTTGAATCTCATCATATTTCAGTCCAACCCTCCAATTTGTCTAGGTCACTCTGTATCCTATCCTTACCATTTAGTGTATCTACACCCTTCCGCAGCTTGCATCACCACCTGCAAACTTGCTGAGCGTTCAATCCATCCCATCCCACCCTCCAGATCAAAACCGGCCCCAGTACCAACACCTGGGATACTCAGCTGCCAGCTAGACAATGAACCATTGATCATAGCCAGCTTTCTATCCATCCTTTACCCCACTCATCCAACCCAAACTACTTTAATCTGCTGGTAGAAACATTGTGGTAGACTGCATCAAAAGCTTTTACTATGTTATTTACCAACTGTAGAATATGTACATGGTCAGTCATTTTGATGTGAGAATAAAAATAAATATAAAATAGTGAATAAAAAAAAATAAATTCTCACTACTGTGGCTCTTCTGGGTAATGCTGATCCCTGATTTGTTTCCTGAACCACTGAGAGCTGAGTAACACGGTAGAGTAATGGTAAGTAGTTACATAATAGTCACAGAAGTTAAGACAATTTCAATACAGGGTAAACTAATGAGGGTTTATCACTTTGACTCTATCTACATTTTAGGAGTCAAATATTCAAGGATTCAGCCCCTTGAAATGCAAATTATTTTTTTAAAAGGACCGTTGTCTAAAGAACAAAACATCAAAGAGCTTCCTTAAAACACAGCCTCCTTTTTAAAATTCCTGCTCAATTTTAATTTTACTTTTAAAGTGTCCCTTCCCTTGCTAACGTTTTTAAGGGTTTTTCACCAAGGTCAAAACTGACTACACTCTAAAACTGAAAATTTATGGCTAACTTATTACAATATTAAATGTTACACAACTTCTACTCAGACCTGAAGAGTTGAATAAGACTGAAAACTTGTCTATCACCAACAGAAATTGGTCCCATGAAAATTACCACCTCACCCGCTGTGCCTTCTTTCTAGCAAAACAAACATTTCAGAAATGCTATTTTCAAGGTGGCTCTGTCCCTTTAGACACTCCATTCCATTTTATTCTGTACATCTCTATTCTGAAATTACAATTCCTGGTAATTAGATAGGATTCAATCCTACTTTTCTCACTCCTCAAATGAGGAAAATATTGGCACTACCTAGTTTATTCATGAACAAATCCACACTTAAAACATCATTCCTAAATCCTTAACCGTTCAAATAAGTCGGAGATCTGAGAGTATTAAGATGCTACAAAGTTGGGGTGTGGTCCATTTGTCATCGTCCATGGCCATCAGAAACCCCGATTTCAACCCACAAGAGGAGCAATCCCTATTTAACTCTAACAATGTTCTCAAAGCTGCATAAAATAAAGTAATCTCTGCTGCAGGGAATTTACAGTCTAAAAGACAGGCTGCACTAGGAAATCTAGTGAGTGAACAAGTTACTTTGTTAATTTGTAGGCACCAGAATTGTAATAGCCTCATGTGGGATTGTAAGTGCCATGTTGCTAAGCACTTCTTTGTAGCGAAGACATCCTAGACAAGGAAATTTCACGTCCCTTTGCAATCCTCACATATTTTAAAACTGACACAAAATCAAGCACTGTGCAGTTTCATCTTCAGTAACTCTGGAGAAGCCGCTGACGTCCATAGGTAAGAGCTCCACCCCATATACAACTAAAAATGCTCTTTCCAAGGCAAAGAGCGAGAGGAATCTGCTTTGTACTCACTGTACATTGGATGTATGCAGCAGTACGAAGACGGCCCATTCCCATAGCCCTTCGCCCTCCAGCTGGGCAGCATAGCTGGCGTTCAGCACTCCTTGACACTGCTCTGACAGGTGAGTGTAATTCAAGGCTCTAAGCACTTCCCACAGGTGCCAGCTAAGACGGTAGTCCAAGGGGTCGGAAGTGACACTTCTGGGGTCAAGCAGCTGATTGAGATCATAGCATCTGCAGGGAAATTGATTTCGAACGTAAGCAACAAGAAGAGGGTGAGCAGCTAACTGAGCTCACATAAATCCAAGTACTGATGATGCGTTTGTTTTCTTTAGCGAATGCCCATGGAAGCAAGTGCCCTATAGAAACAGTTTTAAGCATCAGCTCAATAGTTAATTTCCTAACAAGCTTCTTTAAGTGTCATGTTTCCTCTGGGGAATACGCACCCGCTGAGACATTTTATCAGCAGCTTTAAAAAAAGGCAACTGCACTCCAGAGGGTAAAAATACTTCACCCTCACTTAGAAGGTAAATTGAAATTACAGGAGAACAAGTTCAGTTACAGACAAGACTTTTACACTGGGTTGCTAGTTTCTGATCAAACAAAATGTCCTTTCCAAAACTGCCACAAGAAAGCTCTTTGTGGCTTGTTTTACTAGCTTTCAGATGCACAGAAAATTGATGCCTCATTTCTTTTCTGGACCAACTTTTTACCCAGACACGTGTGGGCTGCACTGCTCTTTCATCAACCAGCAGCTAACTGGTCGTCTTATTTGGGGAACGAAGTTCTGGTATTGTGGATCTGGAAGAATTCCTCCCCCCCCCCAAAAAAAGCTTTTTCTGTTAGGATCCTAACTGGGTCAGGTGGGAATACTGAATTACTTCTGTTTGCACTGGAAGAGGCAGGGAACTTGGTGCAAAGGAGAATGGCCAAGACCCCCCAGACCTGAGGGCAAGCTTTCACTCCCCATGTTATTTCCTCCAACAACTTGGATTTAGGGACAGATCATATGCAACTAGACATCTCTGACTGTAATTAAGCCTATATTTGCGGAATGGCAAGAGTGAGACCCCCAAAAAAGGCGCCTTAGGTGTTTGGATTCCCATTTACCTGTCACTGTAGAGTTTTAACAAGTGAAAGCAAACATCTCTCAGCGGTCTCTTTATACTGCCATCTTCCTCAAGTACATAGCTGGAATCCTCTAGGTAGGGAGGCAGAGGACAGCAGGCATATTTCTCATATTCTGGGGTATTCTGTAAAAAATTGTACCACAGATTAAATTTAATGACTGCAAACCAAACAGAACAACACTGCTACATTCACGGAAAAGATTCAGAAACAACTCCAGTGACCGATAGTGCTTTCTGCTTCAGAAAAGCAGACCCAGATGTGAGTCTGTACCAGCGTAGAGGGCATTAGTTTCCCTTTAGTACCACCTCTGGTCGCTATATTCTACTGATCTGAAATACCCTGGCAGTGTGTCACTTTACTATTTTAAACTGCAATGAAGGGGAGCTTCACATTGCTGGTTTAAAAAGCTAGGCAGTTACACATACAGGCTACGTTTTTCAAAAGGCTGCAGAACCAAGCACATCAAAATTAGGAGGTGACAGAAGAAAGGCCGTGAACTGCTTCCATTTTGCTGTGCAAGTGGCCCTAGCTGCGTCCCTCCTGCCGCAAACCAAAATGCCTTGGGCATCCTAGGAGCAGAATCTCTTCACTGCTCAACCAGAGATCATCCACGTGGTGAAGTGAAGTGAACGGAGGCTAGGGTACAGCGTAGGTTCTGAGAGAGATCTTTGACCACAGGCAGAGTGATAGAAGGCTGAATCGATGGATAATGCAGATTGCTCAATCGGTAATGTCTGTGCCAGGCTGATGTTATAAGGATAAGAACTGTTTGGTCTTTTTAGCTTCCTGGTCACCCTCAGAATTAGGGTGACAGACAGAAATGTACGTTAGGTGACCTGTCCAAAGCAGAAGGAAAGCATCTGTCAGAGCAAAAGTTCTTGCACTGGTTGCTCAGGTTGGTCACAAAAGAGGTCTTTTACTAGGTAACCTCACTGATGAAAATGTGACAATGCCCTTGTTTACAGGCCGCTCATGATGGCCTATGAAGGTCCTGCTGAGGGCAACTATAGAAGTATTTCTCACTCAGGGAGGTGAAATGCCTTTAAAATGGTATTGATGCAGAAGTCCACATGTGGGTCATTTCTTAGCATGTTCTTAAGCGCTCACAGGAGACCTATTTCGCAGGAACCCAAAGAAGAGACCTGTTTCCCTTTTTCGAAGGCTTGCAATGACATACCTGGAAGGCTAACTCATACATGTTGAGTGCCTTTGAAATAGAAGCCGTTGGCGGAAGCAGATACCAGAGATGGATGGCAACAGAACGCTTCCAGTCCAGCTGTGAGCACACATTGATGCATTTCTTCTCAGATAACTGCCACACCTGAACAGATTGCAAGGGTTAAACGGGTTTGCAGTGAACATGAGAGGATGCTTTAGTAGGAGACCAAATGAATCCCTTTGGGTTTAATATTTAGAGACTGGACACAAGACATTGGACAGTATGTGTTGGGAAGTTCTGGTTAAAAGAAATATTACACTAACTCTAGGAAACATGTGAGCCTCATTTAGCAAAAACTAGTTTACAAGACATACTAGATTTTCTTCCCCCCTTCCTAGGAGTATCTAACTTTCAATTACACTGATTGCCAGGAAAACTTACAGGCTTCCCAGCCAGCAGAGCAAAGATACGCAGTCTCTCCTCCTGGATGAAGCAGTCTGCTTGCAATCCGTGCCAGTCCACTAATTGCATTGTGAGGAGCTCCCGAACCTGCTGGCTGCCTACCAACTGAGAAAGGAGCAGTGCGAGCCTGTGATCGCCTAAAGGAAACACAACAATACATGAGCTGCGTTTTCTGAGACAAAGAGTGCAATCCTACAACATGCAATATGGCTGGCTTGTAAAGTTAGGCTGTTTCCTAGTTCCCTATGTAATAACTTGTGAACACAGCTTTTCCTACCATCCCACTGTAAGACAAACGAACAAGGGGAGGGGCGTGCTGAACCAACACACACACCCCAACAACCTTCCCCCGCCACACAGAGGTAACCCAACTCTGAAGTCAGCAGTATGGAAATTAATATTAACTAACTTCCTTTGGAATCAACTGTAAGTCAGAGACCCCTAAGTGAGAAAGCAGCAGGAAGACAAGAAAAAAATTAATTATTAAAAGTTGTGGTCATTTGAGTCAAACAAGTATGCTTCCAACACCAATACCCAGCCCAAGAAGCTTAAATTACAGCCTGTAAAACACAAACATCTTAGTCAGTTACAGGGGAGTCACTGCCCCAAAAATAGGTTCGGGGCCCAGGCCCTGCCCCTGGCCCCAATCCATCCAGTGGGGGAGGACCCGATCCATCCCCCAAGTCCCTGGCTGGGGTCCGGATTGGGCTCCTGCCACTGCTGGCCTGCAGCCCGGCACAGGACCTCGGGGGGGGCCGCACTGAGCTACTGCCGGCAGCCCACCCTGGATCCCCAGTGGAGTTTGGATCAGGCCGGCAGCAGCTGGGCAGGCCCCAGATCTCCAGCCCTGCAGGGGGCCCAAACAGGCTGTGGGCGGCCGGGCCCCGGATCCACGGCCCCACCGAGGACCGCACTGGGGTGCCAGCCAGGCCAAGATCCAGGGGCCCAGTGGGGGCTGGAGAGGGCCAGCGATGGCTGGGCCCCAAATCCTCGGCCCTGGCGGGGGCCACATTAAGCCATGGGTAGCGGCCGGGCCCTGGGTCCCCGCCAGGCTCAGGTCACTGGTGCTGGGACTCGGGGCACGTGCCAGAGACACCACCGGTCACTGCTATTCGCACTGATCAAGGAGAGTCATTTTCCGTCATACACCTCACACCAACTACAGTGCTGCTTCAGCGAGCGGCCGAGGTAAATGGCATCCAGAGCACGTGCTCTTCCTTATCCAATCGCCGTCAGAACAGAGCTAGGAATGAGTCCAATTACAGCTGCTTTGCTATATCATCATCAGAGGCAGATTTCCTGAGCTATGGAGCAATCTCTGAACACATCAGATTTAGACTAACACCTGGATACGAGTTACATGTAACAGCTCCAAGGTTCTCCAGACAGATCATCAGCAAGAGGCGGCTAAGCCATTCCTCTGTCTTAAGCTAATAAAAAAAAATCAGTAGTCGGTTCCCATCAGTAGGAAATCACTAAAACCTCAGCCTAGGTATTAGTCAGAGTTTGACGTGTGGAGTGCCCTGTATCAGATTCCATCCTGAGGAAGGCCGTTCTTCTCTTCTCCCCCAAAAGATGTCTGCAGTAAACACATCTGATGCAGCCCTTTTGCACACTTTCCTGAATAAACGGGCAATTTCTGCAGTAAGGCAGAACCCACCACTGACCTCGGGAATGGAAAAATCTGTGCAGTCCCTGTATACGCCCCCATCTGCTGAGAGCTGTAAGCATCTTACCTGATTTCTGGGCCACCTTACAAGCCTCGCTGATCCTCTTCCCAGTAAGGTAGCTAAACACAGCCTCTATGTGATTCTCATGCTGACACAGGGAGACCTCCTCTTCAATTCGCGCTGTTGCAGTCTGCGATAACCAGCGGGAGAAAGCTCTCCTGCGCTCCAAGGTTACTGTGTACTCACTGGGCTCCTCTAAGCTGGCTTCCAACTCCTTCAGGCGGCCCCAGATTGCCTCACACAACATCCAAGTCAAACACCAGTGCTTCGCCACAGCTGAAGAACAAAGGTAAGTGGTCACAAAGGAGCGCGACATATGTACTAGGAGTGTGGAACAATGCTGGAGAGGGGGCCAGTGCCAGTCCTATATTTGCCCTACCCTCACAGGGGATTGAACTACTTATTTTTAAATTCATAGCCACTGGTTGGCACCCCACAATGCATCAGCCCAGTCTGCCTCTGACCCATCACCCAGTTCAGAAAAGCCACAGGAGTTGGGCACAACTCGAAGTATTTTAAATGGCTGTCAGTACACCTTTCTGGAGTAAAAATAGATGGGGGGGGAGGGTTTCTTGATGTGAATTAAACACTATCCCGGAGAAACGTCACCAAAAACATTTTGCTCCTTGGTGGTTTTGCGTCGCCAATTCTCCTTTCACTTCTTTCAGACTGCTGTTAGCGGAAGTGAATCTGTACCGAGCTGCTCTGTAGCTGAGAGTCTATGCTTCCCCTGAGGTATACAACTTGATACTCACGCTCGACTTCAGCTGAGTCTCCAAAGGAGTCTCTAACCCAGTCAGCATAGTCATGGATGGCAGCCACTCCTGGGTTGGCTACTAGAAGAGGACAACTTTCAGACACATCAACAGTGCTGTGTTTGAGCTTTATCTCCAGAGGGATGAGGTACAACTGCTGGTCTCCATCTGCCTTCCTTTGTTCTAAGGTCAGCTTCTCTATATGAACTTTGAAGGGAGATTCTGAAAGTCTAGGAAAGAGAATGATGGTAGTATTGGAAAGACACAGATACTTGGAACACAACTACCCAAATTACGGAAGTAAAGCAGCTCAAAGTACTACAGAAACACTTCTATAATTATGGACATCTTTAGGAAGCACTAACCTCAAGTCCCTGTGCACTCCATTACAAGCTTGACCCACATCCTGCAGCACTCTAAAGGAGAGATGCTCCAGTATTTCTGCCACGAGGTGTTAAGCCGCATTAGCAGCACTCTGGGGAATCCAGTCTTGGAGAAGTGGCAGATATGGACCCATATTTATTCACAGTGCTTAAGACCAGAAGGAACCATTAAACCATCTAGTCTGCTCTCCTGTACATCACGGTCCCTTAAATTTCACCCAACACAAGATTCAACAATGCTCACTTTAAGGGCAAGGACAGAGGACTCTATACTTCAGTACACCTGCACGGGAGAACTACTCTTATGGATCACCACTCACGATTTAGGAGCAACAGGAGTTGGCATGAATCCATATTCCATAGAGTCATTACGAAGATCCTCTGGCTCACTTGATCCGCTTAGTTTATCTCCACTGTTGACAACAGTCCAATTGGGTCCCCAACCAACACGAAATGAGCGTCCCATGAAGAGGGCCATATCCATGAGGAGTTTTCCTTTTCCATAGGTGATGGATTTTTCCAGAGGCACTAACCCCTGCGGCCTACAGGCACCCACTGTTTTTAGCGGTACTTCTGGGGCTGTGCTGGGGATGGAGAACGCAGAGGGAAGTGGGGAAAGCCCAGGCCAAGAGATTGCAGATGGGGGATTGCCTAAAGAGGAAGTTCTTGGTCCACGAAAATCTTGCACAGAGGCACTTGGGAAGAACGATACACTTGCCAGTTTTGATTGCAGCAGCCCACCAACTAAAAGAAAGATTGAGGGACTTTAGAGAACTCAGTGTCTGCATTTAACAGGTCATTTAAGATGCTCTGAAGTTCCACCAAAGCTATTCAGAGCAGCTAGCAGACAAGAGTTAGGCACAGCTGTAGCATAAATCAGACAAGTCACGCACTACGCGATAGCGCACTTTTACAAGCCTTAGTACTACACAAACAAGAGTCTTGAAGTACCTGAGAAAGAACAGCTGTCCCTCATTGGGCCAGACAAACGTGTGTGGCCTTGGACAGATTTAGAACAGACATGGCTTAGTCACCGGAAGGTGAACTCAGGAAATAGTAAGTATTACTACAAAGCACCACCAGGCTTAGCTGGGGTGTCTTCATAAGGAGCCAGTTTAAGTCCATTTCACTTCAGTGGAGCACGCAGCGCTAGCGTCTGTAACTTTCTGAAATATACAAGCTATGTATTCTGCTGTGCTCAGAGTTGCCAGCTCCGCATAGGCAATTCCTGCTGGTGCCAAAGTGAATCACGTGTGTAATTACTGGCAGAATATCCTAAGAGGCAGTCAATTAGTATTAAACCCAAACTCTTTATACCATCCCAATGCTCTCAAATGTGAATTTAAATAACGACCCAGTTTTAACACTTTCAGTGATCAGACTCGAAAGAGGACCAATATCCAGAAGGTTAGTATAGTTCACAAGAGACGCCAGCTGCCCGAAACAAGTGTTTGTTTAGTTTGGAAAAGCCATTTTATAGTGAACACTCATGGCTATCTCCTGGTATGGTCACAGGGATCCTTACAGTACCTGAGGAGTGTCTTTTCTGTCTTTGCAATGCAGAAATGGGAAGCCTGGGAGAGCAGATCTCTTGAGAAGTATCCATTTTTGGAGGCTGCTTGCCAAAGCGATAATCCAGGATCAAGTCAACATCCTCTTCGTCGGCAAGCAAGGAAGCTTTCATGATCTGAAATGATCACACAGCAAGTCTGCAGGCTATCCCAGTGCTCGACACCTGATACAGATCAGCAGGGGCTAGCTGGTCTAACTCGTGTCCCCCCAACACAAGCCACCTTTAACTATTACACAGGAACCGCCACTGATCCATTCATGCTGAAACTTACATTTCAAATTAGATCACAAATGTTCAGAAGGGATGGTTATAAAATGAGAACAAAAAATATCTATTATGAGGAACCAATGATTTAAGTCACCTGCTAAATTAGCATGGTGACGCCCTACTTAACACCCAATACCGACCGATAGGACTGTGGGTGGGGGGTTAGTTATCCTCTATAAGACAGCACTTCGAACATTGTTTTTCTGCTAAGACAGCAAGTAGTGGTTCCGTGTATTAGTGGTCACATAACCCAGATTTTCATAGGAGCAGAGGTGCTAGCCTGTCCTGACTGGACACCAATGCAGGCAGTCACGGTGCTTACTTAAATTCTTCTCTTTTAATCAGAAGAAAGGTATTTTTACTTCCTCTCCAAAAGCCCTCTGTGATTAATGACTAATACAGTAAAATTCTTTGAGATTCCTGTGTACGGTAAATATAATATACTATCACAGTGTTCAAAGAGATGTATATAAATAATATTCCCAATTCTGCAAGCAAGTCAAAGATGTGTCCGAAATTGGGCAGATGGATAAGGAGCAGGATCTACTACTTAGATATCTTCAGAAACAGTAAGTGGCTCACCTGTAAGACATGGGGGTTTATCCCTAAAGAAGATGCAATGTGCGTTGAAGCAGGCACCAGTTCTGGCTCTTCTGTAATGCTATCTTCTAGCATTGAATCCTGAGCTGGTTCCTGGGTGATATCTGCCATCTCACTGTCCAGTTCCACAACCCTTCCCAGCTGTTCCACTTCTGGGCTCTGCAGACACCAAAGAGATGGAAACCATGTTAGACAACGGCAGATACTGGGTCATCTTGTAAAGAAAGCGAGACTATTCAGTGGCTTCAACAATCACCTGCAAGTGAAGTGAAGTATTCACTCGTCATTTCCGGAATCCAAGTTAGACTCTAAATTTAGGGATGGTCGTAATACCTAATCCTATTTTCCCCTTGAGTTGCAATAATGTAGTGACCAGCTACTTTCAACCACATGGGTTAATGCAAGTTAACTTTCCCCTTCACTTTAAAACAGAAACATTCTCTAGGCATGTTCCTTTAAGTCTGCAAAGTCATTGCAGTCCTTCTTCATTTTCCACGGAAATGTGACCTGCTAGAGGGAAAAGAGGATTTTCCATGCCAGGTTTTTCCTCTGGAGGAGTTCTGATGGTTGGAAATTAAGTCAAGCCACATGTACGCTGTTGTACTCATGAACTTTCTGGATGATTGAGGAACTAAGATTATGACAAGTTCCAAAGGGTTAGAGCTGTGTTAGTCCAGTTCAACAAAACAAACAAGGAGTTGGCACTTTTAAAGACTAACCAATTTATTTATCGCTTGAGCTTCGGTTGGAGAAAATCCCACTTCGTCAGATACTTGAAGCTTCAAGAGTTTGACAAAGTGGGATTTTCTCCCACGAAAGCTCATGTGATAAATTTGTTAGTCTTTAAAAGTGCCACAGGACTCCTTGTAGGCTCATACTGTGATCCACCAGAGGTCTTTGGAGAACTTTGACTTGTTGCCTAGTAGCCAGGAAAAAAGGGGGCCAGCACTATGTGACAAGACAGCTAAACACTGCGTTGCACTACTCCATATAAAGAACTCATGTAGTAGCCACCTGGGTTTTACGCATGGAAGGCATCAGTGAGGCTGTAAAGTAAGATATGCTCTTGTTTAGGGCAAAGAAACGATGCAAATGAAACCTGAAGGAAAGAAAAATTGTTTTTATTTATGCAGCTATTTGATGTGTCAAGGGAAGTTGGAATAAAAGCTGTTCATAACTCATAACACACCAAACCTTTAATTTAGTGTTAACAAAGTTCCCAATGTTCTTACTTGAGACCAGCAGGAGGGAAGCCAAGAGTTCATATCCCTCACTTTTAAAACAAGTGAACCCCACCAAAAAAAAAAAAAAACTATCAAGACAACAATTCACCATAACCCTCATTTCTTTTCCAGTGCAGGTGACCTTTTAAAATTATAGGCTCCTTGAGATGGGTCTGGAGTCCGAAGCACACCTATGACGATGGCTTAGAGTAACTTTTTCATACCAAGGAACGCATGCACACAGACCTGGCCCGCTGATTAGCCGCACTAGAGGCTACTGCAATAGAAACTAACTGACGTTAAGAGCAGGGAGACACGTATTTTGTTGTCATTAAGAGGGCCCTAGCAGTAAGCATGACCAGATGTTTACAGTGCGCTAATACCATTTACAGAGTTGTGTATTTATGATCATGGTCAAGTTTCACTGACCCGTACCCAAATCAGAGTTTAGTAAAGTAAGTTACCCTGCACCATTCATAGCAACTTCCCTGGGCTGAGGCCCTGCCAATCCGCCGATATCCGCATTATATATGCGGGTGTGAGTGGATATCTGCGGATCATTTCTTGCCGATGCAGACCATACGTGGATCTACACATTTGTATCCACACAGGGCTCTGCCTGTGTGAACCTTAAAGCACTTTACAAACACTGAAGAATTAAACTTCAACATCCCTGCAATGGAGCCACTATAGCAGGCACACAAGATGCGATCAGAATTAGCCAGAGTTATGGAGACTGGCATAATCTTACTCTACACATTTCAAGTCATGACTGATTTTCCTGACATTTTATTCCTTTACTGCCATTCACATTGCTGAACCAATACACTAATGGGAGAGTTAGATACTCTTCCTCCTCATGCATCAGATGAAGTTTATTTCAGGTGCAGAATCTACTACCTGCAAGGATGCACAAACCAGAAAGCAGACTGCTTAACTGTGCAAACCAGAGCCTGAAAAATCAGGCCATCACACTGAGCAAATTTTACTCAAGGCCAATGAACAGATATAAACTCATTTCTGAAGTAATTTTTTTGAGTATAGCCACAAAAGCTGTGGCAGAGCTGGGAGGAGAATTCAAATCTTGGTCCTACGCCTTTGCCGTAACCGTTAATGCACTGTATATCCAGGCTCCCCGTGCCAACTGTTGGCTGAGTTTGAAAGCCATGCTATATAGCAGCGGTGACCCAATTGGCTCGTGAGGCACACGAGTCTATTTAATGTTAAGGTGTGGCACACGCAGCTCCGATGCTCTGCCATTTTCCTCCGCATTAACAGGCCTGGTGGGGTGCTAGACGCTTCTGCCTGAGACACTGTGGTGGGGCTAACGGGTTCTGCCCACTAGGAGGGAGGGGGAAGGTGGTGTCAATAAGTCTGGCCACGCCTGCTATATAGTTTCCTGGCGTTTCTGTATTAAATCTTACAAACAGCAAAAGAAAAAAACGTGCGTTATGGCCACAAAAGGTAAATATTAAAGAAAAATGGAACTTTGTTAGATGCAAATGACCAGCCAAAGAGTTCCTGCCATTTGGTAGTCTGGACCAATTTTTGCCCCTTACATCACCTGTACCTACAGCAACAGTGAGAATATACAAAGAGGTGGGCCACGTCTTGGCTCCTAATGAAAAAAACTGGCCTGAGGGGAAGCTCACAACAATAGTTAGGTGAAGAGTCACAATCAGAAGATTTCCTTGTTTTTCCCATCTGAGGAATTTTGTTGTGAAGGGTGAATACGAAACACAAAATGCGAAGCGACCTGTAGGACAACTCCCTTCCTGTCAGCCAGCTCAATGAGCTTTTCAGAGCTTTGGGAGTTTGATTTACAAGAACAAATCACTCAAGTGACCAGCAATTCAAGACAAAAAGAAAATGCAGGTTTCAGTCCTTCCAACAGGATAGAGCACAAAAGCGTGGCCTGGCAGGCTAAAGACAGAAGTCCCACATTATGTGCCATTGGTGGCTATAATATGGCGCTGTGCCCAGACTATCAGCATTGCTCTCTCTGCCAGGCTCCTGCCCTCCAGCGCCTCCCCTAGCTGTCTGGCAATCAGAGCTACCAGGCTCCTGAAAGCCAGCTGTGCTGGTCACACAATGAGATGTTTAGGGAGGCTAATGCAAAAAGATCAAGTACCCTGTATGCAGAATCTCAATGGCTCACTTCTCATGGGGCCGGTGTCTGATATTAACCTTCCCTAGGCAGAAAGGTATTCCTGGTTCAGTTTTCTGAGGATCTCCCGCAATGAAAAGGAATAGAACTAGATTGGAGGAACTATCAACAGAAGACACAATGAGGTTTTAAAGGGCTTCCCCACATGTGAACCCAGCAGCTTTTTGTGAAGGGGCTCATTCTGTTCTTCACTGGGCTGGGCAAGGTCACTGCCTCTTCTTCTCCACAAAAATCAAAGCAGGAGAACCAGGGACAAAATACATGGTAAAGAGCCCTGCTGAACAGCCTGACCACTGGCCAAAATTGGCACTTCCTCCCTGATGTGCAGAAAAGCACATCATGCATTCTGGCTTCATGCCAAGCAGAAGCTCGCTACTCATGCCTGAGTGAGCTGGAAGCCTGGAGATATGCCTTCCCTAATGAGTGCAACAAGCTTGTTTATGACCTGAAACAAAAGCCTTTCCCTTAAAAATGCAATTCAGCTGCTAGGGATGGGAATCCTTTCATTCTGGTCTCTTGCACACAACGACAGTCCTCTAACATGGCCAAACACCAATAGGGCTGGACACCAAGAAGAATCCTACTCAGGAAAGTCCTTTCACATTCTGCATTCAATTTACTTCATAGGACACAACTGATCATTATTCGACACAAGTGCTTGATTGTATAATTACCAAGAACACTTGCATTATAAAAAGCTCTTCTACCCCATTAACACCAAGACCTAGTTTAGTTTACTGTGGGAGGTGCCAATAAATATTCTGTTTAGGTTTTTTCAAATATTAGATAGGGCTTTAAACATGTGGAAAAGCGGTCCATGTAACCATTCAGAATTTAGGATATAGCTAAACAGGTTGGTACCAGGAAGCAGATAAAATGCCACCTTCCCTCAAAATAAGGCAAGTATATACAAATTGGTACAAAAAGCTTCAGAATGCAGCTACAGTCAAACTTGTAAAAACTTTAGATCTTATTTTAATAAAGCAGAATGCAGTCTTAAAATATCAGAATACAAGCTGGCATGCAAAATGAGGTCTGAAAATACAATCTAAAAACTAATGCACAAAGCATTTTGTTTTCAGGTGCCGCAGACAGCACGAGTGGAGAGGGTAATATTGCACATATTTGAAATATTGACAAAGCCTTATTTTCTTTCACAGTTAGTGCAAATATGCCAAATCCTACAAGCAAGGGATCCACACAAAGTGATCACGTTACCAACCCCCCCACCCCCTCGAGATTCAACTAATAAAACCCTAATTTCACACAAAGGATGCGAGGACACGAGAAGTCTCACCAAGCATACAAAGATCTTGCAAATATCCCTTAGGAGATGAGAGGTACCATCCCAGTTCGGGTAAGTCTGTTTCTAAGAATGCTTTGCCTTCTTCTGTCTCTAAGACATTTGCTACAGTAACAGCTCTTAAAGCAACTGGCTAGTCCTTAAAACTTCATTTTTTGGATCCCCTTCAAGTCACTGTCTTTTTTCTACCTGAGATAGAGGCGCTGGCTTGCCATTTAGAGCCATTTGTTGGGGCACCGGCTGCCCCTGGGGTGGCACTTGGGCAGTTTTTAACTTCTTTGCGTCCACTTTTGACGGATGCTCCTCCTCTTCCTCATCAGAATCTTGCAAGCCATATTTCGAGAAGTGAGCCACCTGTACAACGATAAAAGCCAAGGTGTTGCTAATAGGGCACAGATGGGAGTAAGTCCACAATCATCACTGGGAATGTAAAAATTAGTCTAATAAAGAATCCATTGAAGTATTCTAAAAATCGAATGTTTAAACGGTTAAGTGTGGGGAGAAGGGGCTGTGCTGGGCTCATCTGTTCACTGCCAAGCAGCGCCTCCCCACCACCGGTGCAGAGCCATAGCTAGGCAGCTCTCGCTTGTAGGGAGCTAAACGGAGCGAGAGGAGCTGAACTGGTCTTCCCACAAAGAAGAGCAGTGGGCTGCTCTCGCTCATGGGGAGTCAAGCCCAGCTTTGCTCCCTGCTAAAATCAGCTGTTTAAAACGTTTAAACATCTGACTACCATTTAAACGTTTATGTTTTTACATCCCTAACTATCACGGACTTCTTACAGAGCAAGATGTTTAGCTCCCTTGTGTCTGAAGGTCTCTCCTTAAATATTCCAAGGAGTACCAGTATACTGAGGCATACATGAACTCCGAGGGAGTTCACTCTGTATAGAACACTGCATATATCCAAGATAAAGTTCTCACTTGGGAGTTACTTTGGACAGTTTGCACTTTGCCTATTACCATCAGTGTGATCTGTATATTACTTGAAAAGCTTTAGTACTACAATTCACAGTGAGTTAAATGGCCCAGGAAGAGCACGTTAGCACCAGAGGCAAGTATACAACAGCTGAATAAAGGCAGTGGCATTCCAACATTGACGACTAATGGTTTAGCGGAGGATTCGGACTTCTGTTTCACCCAGATCTTTCTGCAATACGCAGTTTGCAACTAGTCAGCAATGAGTAACCCTGAACATTACCTTGAACACCCAAGAACCAGTCTCCGGACGGTACTCTTTGAACTGGGCTCCCTGTTTTCGAGAAACAGCCTCCAGCCTGCCTTCGTAGTTGATATCTGTTAGTCGTTCTGGGCTCTTTATCAAGCAGCGCGACGTTTTATCTGTTGGCCAAACCCCATCCAATGTAACTTCGGCTCGTCTGTTGACGATAAAAATGTGGATAATAGAAAGGCATGAAGTCGGTGAGCTCTGAAACAAGGCGTTCCAGAAAGTTAACGGCTCAGATTTGGAACAAATCACAAGCATATGCTCAAACACAGGACAAATCACGTGTTCAGCTGAGAAACACAACTGGCATGTGCCGGTAGCTTTGTGCAAGATTAATAGCCTGAATGCGTGCCTGAAGAAAGGGTTTAGCTATGTGGTCTGCTGGAATAGCTAAAATAAGAGGAGGTCCTTATGGATGAGACAAGCAGCACCATAGGTCTGTTTTAGCAGTAGGTTAACAAAAATCTATTTTCCAGCCCTCTCCACCCAAAGAGAACACAGGAAAAGTCTGAATTACCTATTTAAGCCTTCACCAATAGGTGGTTTCTGATCGTCATCAGGATAGACAATAACTTCTTTCCGGCGGATGTGCACAACATCATCCAGATTTAAGTTAGTAAGATTTACCTCTCCTTCAAAGTAAATTGATCCGTAACCTGGAAAGGAAACCAGAACCAACCTGTACTTCTGCCCCGATAGCAAATGCTGTAACACCACCAAAGAGAAGGGCATCAGCCAACTCTCGAAAGTATTCATATTTTGTTCATCGAACCTGAACTATCTCCATCCTTGGAGACTTTTACGGCCTGGTTAGACAAACCCCTGGCTGGGATGATTTAGGGGGAGTGGTCCTGCTTTTAGCAGGGGGTTGGACTAGATGACCTCACGAAGTTCCTTCCAACCCCATGGTTCTATCATTAAATTGCTACACAAACACTTGCTTTTCCGTTCCACCGACTCAAGTAATGGTGCAATTTAACTCTTACCTTTATCCTTCCCTCCTAAAAGGAGAACAGTTTCAGTCTGCTGGCCATCGCTCACTCGTCAGTAATAAATTCTGGCCCTTAAGGAGCTTTTCTAGACAGCTTTTTATCAGCCCTATACCATCATTTGTCTCCTTGCTGAACCCCAAGTATGAGAACTACATACACTATTCTAGGTGCAGGTACAAACAGCAAGGCTGTCCCCAGGTAACTGCATAATCAAACTAGTTTCACATTCAATTCTTTTATTTAGGGTTTTGGTAGAGGATTGCCCTGGCACCTCATGCTGCACCCCTGATCAGCACCTGCCTTTACCCCAAACACTCACTGAGAATTATCAAGTTATGATTTTGTCCAGAGTTGAAGTAGTAAACTGCTTGACAGGGATAGTGTCAGATTGTCGGGAGCCGAATCTTTTCATTTTCTAACAATCATGGTATTACTAGATTTCTAAAACTACAGTTTGAAACGTAAGAAGTGACGAAGCAATGAATACCATTCAGCTAGGAGAATCAAGCTGAGATGAACAGTTTTGTGGAAAACAAGTCCAAGTTTTGGACCTAAGATAGCCCATCAGGTACTTGAGGCTACAGAAAACTGTTCTTTTTCAGATGCCTCATGTTGTAATTTTACAAGCTATGATTTTAGTGTCACTGTGCAGTCTAACTCACAAAACCTGAGAGTGCAGCCAGTTTGAGAACTATTTAACGTTTTTGTCACTTAGGGCTGATAGCTACCTTGCTTGGGAAATTTATTCTACGTTCATGCTCAGGAAATACGAAGCCAGGCTTTAAAAGCTCTAAAAAGACTTAGTGGCAGAAGAACACGTCCAAAATGAATCTGTACTCACCTTTCCGGCCTATAGTGAAATCAGTCAGAATACACTCTCCTTGATCATTGGTAAGTTTGGCTAGATCCTCCATAGAGGGGATGGTATAGTAGCCAGCTCTTGTGAGAACAATTCCTACAACAGAAAGTAATTGAACACAATGCACAGGACAAGATTAACTTCAGTTGAGAATCAGTTCAATGTACACTAATAAAGTAGAATCAGAGCACAGATGGGCCTATTCTTCTCAAACATCTGGGTCTGTTATTAACAGGGCCAAGTTTATATTACTTCAGAATGAGACATTCCCTGTAATGAGCATCTTAACCAGGGTAAGAAGAAAACATGGAACATCTTGGGTAAGAGAGAGAGAGAAAGTAGGAACATTTATATTCTAAGAAATGGCAGTAGGTGGTAGAAAGCTAGAAAGGGCAGTATGGATTTAAAAAAAAAAAAAAAAATCAAGCAAAGGAGGTGAAAAATGACAAGCAAGGGGAAATACTAAGAAGGAGTGAGACAAAAGACAGACAGAGCAGTCCCACACAGCACTGCGAATCTCACCTGCTGGGTGCAGGCTATATACATTGTCAGTCTCCTCTTCACGGTCATCCTGCAGGGACTCCTCATGAAACGAGGCATCTTCGCTGCTGCCTTCCAGGCCATTCCGCAAGGCAACCCGCATATTCAGAGCCACAATGGTATCATCCACGTTATTCTGCTGTCGGTGCACTGCATTCTCCGGGGTCTGTGGGATGGGTTTGGCAATGGGGTTAGTGTAAAATCTAGTCACTTCGTGATGGTCCTCCTCCTCCTCTCGCTCGCTCTCCTGTCTGTGGTTCTCATCAACAGATCTGGAGAGAAAGTTGAACCTAGAGAAAAAACGAAGCCATTCAAACAAGGTCCATTTCTAAAGAAATCTCAAGTCAGTGTTACAACATGCGCTCGTTTTTCATCTCATAACAGGGCACACCAGATTATCTCCGCACAAGACACCGCCACGAACAATACTAGACAATAGTGCCTGGAACAGACATTACGTTGCATTGTGAATATAGGTTTAGAGCTGATTGGGTCTTGTTGCCCAAAGGATGAGGAATAAAGTGGAGCTCTCTAGGTCACAAATGACAGCCTCAGCAATGTACATTAAGTGGGCACATGTCTACTGCATTTCCCTAGTTCTTACTACGTGGTGACTCCAAGTCAGCACTAAAAACAATGAGAGTCCTGTGGCACCTTAAAGACTAAAATTAGAGCTGGTCAGGAACTGAACAAAATGTTTGGCATTTTCTAATAAATATTTTGTTGAAACAAACCATCTGTGGAAATAGGTCAGTTTTGACAAGCTTGTTTCAAAAGATTTGGAAAGAAGTCTTTTGAAGTGGGGTAGATAGACATGACCTTAACCAACATTTTTAGATTGTTTGTTAAGTCTGGATGGATTTTTCTCTCAAAATCTTGGAATCCAGGGATGGGAAAAGCAGTTTCCCGGCCACCTCTAATTGATACACCATTGAGGAAGCCTGTACTGTTCATAATAGTGGCCAGGCTGGGTCACACCTGTGGTCTATCTAGTCCAACATCCTGTCTTCCATCAGTAACCCAGAGCATGAGAGCGCATGTGCAGAAAAAGGCAATTTACAGAGATCCACCCATCTTCTTTTAGTCAGAGGTTTTGGGCTGTCCCAAGCAAGAGTTATGTCCCTGATCTCCTTGGCTACTAGCCATTGTCCAACCTATTTTTCATGAACTTATATGGTCTTTTTAAATTCACTTATACTTTTGCCCATCACATCATCCCATGGCAGTAAGTTCCAAAGGGTAACTACAGCCTGTGTAAAAAAGTATTTCCTCTTGTTACTATTAAACATGATTTCAATGTGTGACCCCCTGGTTTTTCTACTGAGGGAAAGCATAAATATTTTATTCACTTTTCCACACCAATCAAGATTTTCCTAGACCTTTCTCACAGTACTCCCCTCTTAACAGTATCCTTTCTAAGCTGTACAGCCCTTATTTTTTAAGTCTCTCCTAGTACAGAAACTCTTCCACAACCTTGATTATCTTTCTTACTTATAACAAACTCTGTACTTGGTAGCCTAGAGACTGAAGTCCTATCAACAAAGAATCTAAATCATTAAATACAGGACTCTCTTGCTTAGAAGCTTCTTGTGGGATTCACTAAGTCTTCAACAGCTTTACATTACCACAAGACCTATTTCTAGATATTTTTGCCATACTGATGTCCTGGCTGGAAGGTATGTTTTAAATATCAAAAGAAGAATATGGTCTGAATTCTGAAAAGTATCTCTTCCCCCCCTAAAAGAACTTCAGACAACTGAGTTACTATGCTTTTAATCATGAAAATAGATAAACTTATAGGGATAATTTCTTTCACAAATAAAGCATTCCTCATGGTTGCCTGTTGTACTAATGGTGTTGACAGTGCGGATGTTTTGAAAAATAGATTTTTGTATAACTCATTTTTCTGTCTAGTTGAGACTAAGCAAGAGAGTCCTGTATTTAATGATTTAGATTCTAGAGAACTTTTGTCAATAAAGGTATTTGTTATGGAGAAATAACTAAACTATGTTTCCTAGAGGCATAATCAGCTGCGTCACGTATAAACATACCTCTCTCCGTTCTCTGGATACTCTGATGGAGAGGCCAGATCTTCAGCTTCACGACTGACAGGAGAAAACAAGTTGCTGCTGTTGAGGTTTTTCAATACCAGCTTCTTGATACTCTTCCTGAAATACGCCAAAGCAGCAGTTCTCAGTCATCAGCAGCAGGAAAGCCATACTTTTGATCGAAGAATTCAAGGGATCAAAGAATATTTAAGCCTTGCTTCTACTGCCAACTTAAAGCCACATTAGCTAGCATTCTCTGCCATGACACAATGCCGTAACTACTCCACGTGAGCCTTGGCCAGTCTAGTTCAAAGCTATTACCAAGTCATACTATTAAAATGCAGATTAGTTTGTGTCAGCAGATGGCAGCAAGAGGGATCTGAGATGTCAGTTTGTTATTCCAACTGATGAGGGGATGGGATTTTTCTCTTTTAAAAACAGAGTGAGTCTCACCACTCCACCACTTCAGAGGGAAGATTAGGGGAATTTCAGGACTAAATAGAAAGAGCAACCTCATGTCATAAGAAGCTTTTTAAACTCCTATGTTTTATTACTGAACACAGGTCACTTCTAAGGGCCTCAAATACCTTTGTCCAAACACTTTTTACCTGTTATGTCACTCCAGCTCAAGGTGCAGGACTTTAAAGGAGTGGAAAACACAAGAAGCTGTAATTTTTTTACTACAATGCCAGCAGAGCAGTCTAGGGCTGAACTGAAGTAAGAGTTAAGATTCTGAGTACGTCTCTCTACAATGTCAATTTTTAAATAGGTTGGGAAAATATCTGTTAGAATCTGAGGGTAGGTGCTTGTAAAAACACATTAGTTTTCTTATTACAAGCCAAAATTTATATTTTAGTCACTGAGATGAGGTGCTGCATATTGTAAATTAACTAAAGCAAGCAACACGTCTACATTCACAAACAGATTAGAATCTGGTTGCCCATCCAGTAAAAAGCCACAGGATCATTTGATTTGACCAACTGTTCGAAAGCGCTTGGTAATTCAAGTTAGACCATTTTCATCTTCACCACCTTAAGTGTGTTTTCTGCCAGACTTAGATGCACGTCTTTGGGCTTTGCTAACCATATCAACCAAGCTACAGAGCCTACATGGTTACCCAATATGAAGGCATTACTGTCAGAGGACAATTTACTGACCTAACTGGAGAGCATGGGTGCTAAGACAGATATAATGTTGACAAGCAATGACACATGACGTAGCAAGCACTGTCTTCATTAAAAGTAGTAATATTTCTTCATAAAAAGCCCAGCAATATACAACAGGTAGGAGACCAAGTGCACTTATACACTTGATATACAAGTACTTGAGCCACATGGAAGGAGGAGAAGATGAAAAAGGTACGTTTCTGAATAAAACAGATCCACAAAGAATGAGAACAGAAAACTAACTTGGGCATGAAGGCACCGTTTGATAGAGATGGCTCATCATCATCCAGACCATCAAAGAGGTGAGATTTGGCGGATCCTGTTGTCTGCAAAGCTTTCGGGCGCACTCTGGTCGCTGGCCGCGGGGTCAGCTTGTAGTGAGTCGGAGTAGTCAAAGCCTTCTGGGCTGCTGGATTAGTTGGTTTCAGTCTCTGAGACAAAGAAACACACTCATGTAGCCGAAGGTATAGACTTTCAAATTACTTAAATCTAAACAGGATTAAAGTTTTCTTGTTTATTTTTTCAGACATTAGACCAGTATTGTGAGGACAAAAATTTTTCTTCCCTGAGTAAACAAACTCTAAAAACAAGAATTCAGAGTTGACAACGTAAGGCAAGTTAACTATCGACATTCACCCTTTATTCTCAATTTGGCAGCAACAGTGTTACTGCAAGTTAAGGTCTGAGTACTGTTTTTTTGTGGGTGGCTTGATTACTTGCTTAAATTATTACTTGTTTAAAAATAAAAATCCAACTGTGCATCACCTACTTCATAAGTTATGTTAGCAATAAAATACAGCTTCACTGGAGTGCGCTTTAGAACTCAGACGGGACATTTTACCCTTCACTGATAAAACAAGCACCAGAAGCTTGCATGATAACATGTTTGAAAACCAAAAAGGAATGAGAGCACACGCAGGGATTTATAATCTGCAGCTGTGAATTGTTGGTGCCTGATCTTTAGAGATTCTGAGCTCTTACCACACCCGTGGAGCTCACTGGGGAATGTCAGATGCCCAGCATCTTTGATTAGGCAGAACTCTGTAATATACCACCATAGGTCATACAGTTAGCTACCATGGTATCCCAAGGGACTGTCTGGTACAATCTCACCAGTTATATACATATTTGTTATACACCATTCCGTTTCTCAACACTAGGCTAAAGACTGCATCGTTAGGAAAATGAGCCCCTAAACATTCATAGCTTCATTTTTCTAGGGGTTTTTAAAAGTTACAATAAACAGAGTCTTATCCATAAGAATGTGTTCTGAAGCATTTGAGTCCTCACCTCTTCTTTCTTCTTCGGATCTGACATAGGGTTTCTGAAGAGAGGTGAATCTCCAAAGGGTGAGTAGGTCAAGCTATTGAGGTGCTGCTGGAGAACAGCTTGTTGAGCAGCTGAAGCATTTGGGTCTGTCAAAGCTACATAAAAGTTGGAGAAGTTAGCCTTTTCTAACCACGTATTTGGCACACCGACTAATCGCAGGACTGCTCCACTCACACCAATAAGGTATTTAGCAGTGGCCCCTTCTTTAGCAGATCTGATGTCTAAGAGCACTCCCAGCTGTATCTGCTAACTTCAGTGACAAATTTTCACTGCTTTTTACCAGTCAGCCTTGTAAAGCCAGCACTTCAAAGGACAGCAAGCTGGATTTTATTCATTGCATCAGATTTAGCATGTTCAAATCAGTTTCCCCAGTGCAAAAGCGAAAGGAGTTGTGCACACTAGCCAGCAGCCTAGTTTAGCCTGGCAGAACCTTTTAATGGTTCTGTTCTTGTTAGTTTCAACATCAGCTTGCCGTGTCCATTCGAAGTCCAATTAACTTTGGTGCAAGACTCTTCTCTGAAGTTTTTACTATCTTGAAATTCATTTGTTCAGCTGAGTGTCCACTATGGGACAGAGTCACTCACCCTTTGTATCAGTGACCTCTATTTATCACTCCCCTAATTTGACCCATCCACAAGCTTTATCAGTAATGATTTTCCAGGACTCCAATGTAAGTGTTAAATAGCATAGGGCCAAGAACCAATCCCTGCACAACCCCACTAAAAAAATACCCAATCCCCATTTACAATTATATTTTGAGACCTACTAGGTAGCCAGTTTTTAATCTATTTAATGTGTGCCAAGTTAATTTCACATTATTCTAGTTCGGGGTGGTGGTTTTTTTAAATGTCATGCGTAACAAGTTAAATACGCTACGAAAGTCTAAGTACACTACAACAGCACTACAAACAAGGAATCCTATTGCACTTTTGAAGACTAATAAATTTATTTCTCCCACGAAAGCTCATGCGTTAAATGAATTTGTTAGTCTTTAAGAATGCCACCGGAATCCTTTTTTGTTTTTCTGAACTAGACTAACCATGGCTACCCCTCTGGAACCTGTCTACATCAGCACTACTCCCTTCATCAACCAAACCTGTCTCTCATTAAAAGAGAAAGTTAGTCTGCCAGGATCTATCTTCCATAAACCCATTTTGATTCGCATTAATTATATTACCCTTTCGGAATGCTTTATTAGGGCTCTCGAAGAGCCATGCCATCATCTTGCTCAGAACTGGCAACAGACACTACTCCCCCTGCCTTGGAATCGAGTAACTAAACTTGGTAAATTGCACACTTACCCACAGCAGGCTGGGGAGCTCCAAAGCCCAGGGTTGCTGTTGATGTATTAAATCCAGGCACTCCAAATGCTCCTGTCCCCAGTGTTCCACCTAATTTAGGCTGCGTGTTTCCAAACAATGACGTTTGCCCTGCATTAAGAGCTACAGAAGGGACAGCAGCAGTGTACAGGTTTCATCATGATCTTGCAGAATTCCCTCAATTATCATTTGTTAAAATGCAAAAAGAAGTTTTACCATACCCATGGTAAATTATCTGTTGATTCTTACAATCCAAGAGAATAGTTCTTTTCACATTACTAGAGCAAATTACTAATCTAATCCTATACATTCTCTGTACCACAGAGTTAATTTAACTCTTGGTAAACTCCTACCATTCAAACACTTTACATTAGAAATCTATTTCAGTACAGATTGGGTTTAACTAGACTAAATAAAAGCTTACTAAACAGGGAATTGAAAATTGTTACAAGACTAGATACCACAACGTACTGGCCATTTCTTAAACTTGTAGCTAACTAAATGGTATAACGTTTCTGTGTGAGCCCTCAATATCTATTAAAAGATCTTTGATTACAAGAGGTCTTTTATGAACCAGGAGGGGCCTTACAGGGTGTTTAAGACCATTCAAAAAGTGCAAACTCCATTTCATTCTGCTCTGAGGCAGTCTCTGATTTCCTCAATAGCTGCCACTACAGATCTTGACTTGTTACTAGAGATAGCAAGACAACTCAATTATGGATGCCACAGTGTTACACACCAGCCTGTAGGTTTTGGGGTTTTTTGTTGTTTTTTTTTTTTTACCTGTTCCAAACCCTGTCCCAAGTCCAGTTCCCAGGGTTCCAGCTGCAGGCTTATTTCCAAAGATACTATTTCCAGCAGTGCTTGCACCAAAACCTAGGAGTACAAAAGAATCAGGCAGCTGCACAGAAGTATGTTAACAGTCCATTTGCTTATTTTAGACTACAGATGGAAAATAATCAGTCCCACAGACTGACGGCCTAAGTTCATCCATTATCAGGTCAGAAATTAACTTCCATGAAAAGATCCTGCTGTCTGTATATTTAAATGAACACAGATGAATATATGAAAATGAACTTAAGGGGGAAGGCCCGTACAATCTATGTTGTCTTGTTTCAGAAAATGAAGGTAGAGTGAGCAGCTTGGCATTTGCCACTTAAGCACAGCTACAGCAAAGGATTTCAACAGCTACAAGAAAAACACTCACTGCTCAAGCACATTATTACAGAACTGTACTGCCTTTCCAGACATCTTTCAGTTACAGGTATCAGGATTTTACTGAAAATCAGAAACAACCTCATGGTCTTAGATGTGGCAGCAGAACAAGATGTTTTAAAGTTTCTTCATCCCCGATGGAGAAAACAAGTCCCGCTGTACACTGTTTATACCACACACACACAAACGCCTCTGATTCTTAATGAGGAAGCAGTTCACAACACCCATACATAGGAGTGCACAGTTCCATGCCACTTCTTCAATTTAATTCAAATGCAATACAATACAAAACATTAGGCAGATTAGTGGTTACTTGGAAGATTGTGAAGCCATCCAATTAAAAAGGGGGTGGTTAGTACATGAAAGGGCTACAGAGTCAGACTAACAGCACTATCAGAAACACCACCATACAAAAACTTCCATCCTCTTACAAGTTCCCTCAATGCAACTAGAACAGATTCGTTAAGAATGAAGCTTGCTACAGCAAACTTTGTTTGCTATTGAAAAATACCCTCTCCAGAGAAGGGAAGTGCTTCAGCACCACCAACAGCAGCAGCCCGGAAACAGGAAGAAACCCAATTACTTCTCTACAAGAGCTGGAACACAGGACTTAAAATTGACCTTTTCTCAAACAGAAACCTCTCATTTAAGCCTGACAAGCACAAACCCACCCCATGCATGCTAGACTGTCCAGCATCCTAAATCTGTCTTTTGGGAGAGGTAAGAGGATTACATTTCAGACATTTTTCATTTTCTGCCAACGTAAGTCAGCATTGCAATAGTTCTAAAGACACTATTTCACTCAGTTTTAGCATGCAGCTTCTCTGGCCTCAGCAAAACAAAAGATATACAGGTTCCATGGGATTTTTTTTAAAAGAAAACATCAGTGATTTGATATCTTACACAACCACCCCTCTGAGTCACTCAACATCAGCTGCTTTTAGATCCAACATTAACAAAATGTTCAGTACTTAACAAGTTACTAGTTCAGCTATAAATGAAGTAGAGAGAAATTGCAATAAAAATTAAGTTATCCCCTCACCCTAAGTCTCAAGTCTTCCTTTATTTTCCAACCATTTGTACAGACACCGACACCAGTACATTGTTTCCCTATGTCATTAGTTCCTCTTTGTAGCTACTCCACCCTTACAACCTCTTGGAGAATTAGTCTTTTGTATTCCCATTCACACCTATGTTTTATACTGTTTGAATTAACATGCAATACCAGGCATCTGCTATTAAGTAATGGTGCCTTTTTAAAAAAAAAAAACTCAACCACCTACTTCTTAACTGATTCAGAGAGTACAGTCTACAAAGTCTGCAAGTATACAGTAGTATACTGAACCTGAAACTCCTACACAAAATAGAACGTGAAGCCAGTTTACAACAAAAGAGGACTAAGTCAATGTCCAAGACGTCAAGCTTTCCCCTTCAACAAGATGCATTAAGCCCGCCTTACCTGAAAATTTTAAGATTCACAATCATTTAATATAAGATTCAGTAGCCTGGTGTGTGGTATACTCAGTGTAACTTTAAGAAATGGAATCCCATTTTCTTATATGTACCCAAATTGGAAGTGTTTGTATTGGTTCCTAAAGTCAGTGTTGGTTGGTTACCGAAGAGCCCGCTGCCGGCCGTGGTACCAAACGAAGGAGCGCTGGTTGTGGTGGTTCCAAATCCAGCAGGCTTGCCAAACAGCGTCTGAAAGGAGACCAACAAGCTTTTAAAACCCTGACAAAAATCGTACACCTACTATCAAGTGCTGTTGTAATGCGCCTATGTACAAGGTAGATTTAAGACTGCCAAGGGAACCTTCATCTCCTGATCCAGAATTAGCCATGGTCCATTACGCATTGTGTGTAAAACTTGGGCACTGGTTTAGTTGACTGTCAGGAAAACATTGACAGCTACAGTGAGGTGGAATTAAAGTCCTGTTGCTGAACTAATTGAAAAAAAATGTATGAGAAAAACACTCAGCATCAGATGGTTCGAGATCCAGCCCACCGACAGAATGCGAAAGCTGAATTCACTTTGATTTTAAACGTGTCCAGAGTCCTAGGAGCACCCACAAGTGCCCTGATGGAGCACAGAGCTACGGCACTCCTGGTACAGCTGATTGGTTCACTTAGCAACCCAAGTCTTAGCACGCAAATGCTAGAGCAACATTAATGACCACCACGTTAAAGTGCTTACAATTAAATTCATATGTTAACTAGTGATATTTGACGTTATTTAGGGTATTTTATTAGAGCAGTTCTTCCACACGTATAGGATTTTTACTCCTTGTGTCAGATGTAGCACAAAGCTACTTCAACATGAAGAGAAGTAGTTTGACTAACAACTGTGGTCTTGTCTGAGTGCAGACTCGATACCAACTATTCTACTCGGGCACCTCTGTCACTTGTGCTTTCGATAACACTCCAGCTTCTTAGGCATGACTAGACAGTCCCTGCCATTTGCCTGTCAGTTCCTAGAACAGATGCTCAGCATCTCCAGTACCACTCATCCCACTCTGCACAGTTTACACAGTGTCCTTAGTATAACAATGAAGGCGCTAGTTCTACAGGACTGCAGTGAAATTACAAAAGCAATGTGGTTTTATGAAGTCACCAGCAGTACCTAGATGGTTCAGACTACACTACTTTGCAAGGGGATATTAATGCACAGACCGCTAGAAATAACGAAGTTTTAACATCCTGCGTCACATTTCATTACTAAGGTACAGACATACCGAACTGCCAACACCAAATCCTGTGTTGGCTTGTCCAAAGAGACCAGTTCCCGTTCCCGTTCCAAATCCAGTGGCAGCATTTGTGTTGGCAGTTGTTCCAAAAAGGCTTCCAGGCTGCGAGGCTGGGTTTGCCCCAAATAAACCCTGCAAACATTAACCTTGTTTGAAAAAAGGCCAGTCTCTGCTCTACCAAAACCAGTTCTTTTGTTGGTCTATTGCAAAGATAAGTAGCCCTGAAGATCAAAGTCAATCATCAGAACCCTTTTGATACTGTAGTGAAAACATATTCCAGTCAATCGTATCAAAGAATAATCGATAGCTTTAAACAAAACTAGCCTTCATTCTCTTACCATTGTGTTCGTGTTTGGTTGTCCAAGAGTGCTGGTGTTCCCAAAAGAAAATCCAGTGTTCTGTGTTGTGGTGGGCTGGCCAAAAGGTTTGCTGAAAAGACTGGTGGTCGGCTGAGGCTGCTGACCAAAAAGGCTCCCTGCTGTTCCTGTTCCAAAGCCAGTTGTGCCTACGATGGACAAGGAAATGAAAGGTCAGATTACTGAATTAGAGCGTGGAACCAAATTCATGCAGTCTGTCGAGTACGCTAAATACACAAGCCAGTAATGTAAATAGATGCTTAAACTCAAAGTTGAGTAGCACAATGTCAGGTGTAAAGTCATTAAGATTGTACACAACATTCAAACAGTTAGTGGTTCATGTATTCTGTTGGATGTGGTTTTTATTTTTTACCTGCCTGTGATCATCAGTGCTAGTATTAAACACATACCAGGATTTCTTCTAGACTAACAGCTTGCAAGCATGATAATTATTCTCAAGTGTATCTGACTGACCAAGGATACATTTCACATAGCTAGCTTAACCCCCATTGTGCCAACTGGACTGGTAACATCTGACTAGTCTGATTGTGTTGGGGGAGGGAAGGTTAGCGAAAGAAACAGTTCTTACAGGAGGCACCCTACATCAATGTCAAGTCCAAAGTCTGCTATTACCTAGCAAACTCTACAGCTGCCAATACATAGGACAGTCTGAATTCTGTCTAAATTCCTCCCAAATACATAATTTTTTTATTCTTTTCCAGCCCCTAAGAGAGAAACAGCTTGACCAGTTCTGTTGCTATGTGACTGACAGGAAGTGTTGAAAGTATACATAAACATAAAAGAAACTTAACAAGCCACCTCCAAGGAGTTCTGCACTTACTTTGGAAAGTAATAGAGTTCATAGTCGCTGTCATCGCTTCAAGAATTTCTACTGTTTAGGTACAGCTCCTATAAAAGTTCTGTCCCTCGGACTCCCAACCCCACCTCCTACAAGTCCTTAACTGTTATCATGAGAGACCATGGCTCCACAGAAAAGCAGGTATGGCCAATTTCACAGAAGACTTTGAATTGTGTATAAAAAGAGACCCTAGCCCGGTCCACGGGAACCTTAAAAGTGTGTCAAAGGAGATCTTCTTCCCTGATGGGGCAGGCATTCATCCGTGTTTATATAGTGTTTGTGCAGAGCTTTCCACCTACAGTTTATGCTCACTAATTTTGTAGTTATACAACTCCACCCTAATTCAATGTAGGGGAAATGTTATGTTAGCAGAAGTTCTGTACTGCAACTTAGCAATTTAATCTGTTTGAGATGTTCTTCCCAGTAACACATTCCAGTTTTGGGCTAGCACTGTGGGTTTTTTAGATGCTTTACTCCACTGCTCTGCAATTAAAACATGGAAGTAGCATCCCAGAAATGAATTACATGAACTTGATTCTCTATTTTCATTTCAGTTTTCTTTGGTCCAGGGACCACTGTGATGGAGGTAAGCGCATGCTGCTTGTGCCAAGAGAGCAGCAGGAGTCTCTCAGATATCAACGCAAGAGGAGCTATCCTGATTCTGCTCTAATGCAGGAAGGAAGTTTCTGCACGTGTTAAGTGCATTTTCTATTGCAGTTCCATTGTGATTTAATTGAAGTCTGGAGCCCAGATCTGCCATGTGCTTGATTGAGCTGAAAAACACCCTGGGTACCATAAGTGGGTTTTATTCATCACTGCTTTTTTCTTAATGTGACACAAGGACTTTAGGGCTTTCTTATATTGCCAGACCCCCTCTGAATATTTGCTGAAAGACACTACATTGGTGCCAGAATCCTAAAGAGGCAATGCAAGGTTTCTGTAACGCAGAAAGACGTTTAACAACAGTCATAATCTAGTTGTATAAAGTCTGAATTTACTACCCCAGTATATCTTATCCAAACCTGCTCTTCCGACAGTTTAAGTAGCCTACTGGAAAATATTTGAATTCTTAAGTACCAGAGTCTATGGTGACAGTGAAGCCAGCAGGAATGTCAATACTTACTGGTTCCAAAGGCAGTTTTATTCGGTCCGTATGAAAAACCTGCATTGGTGGTGGAGGAACCGAACAGCCCAGTGGCTGCACTGGATGTAGCCGTGGAGGATCCAAATAATCCCGCAGCTGCTCCCGCCGGGTTTGAAGGCCCTTTCCTGTTTGCCTGATAATCTTCCAAACGGAGTTCCTAACAAAGAAGTCACTAGTTCTCTTTAAGCAGTCATTTCATGCGGACAAATGAAGTCTGAGCAACTGAATTAATGCAGCTCAGAGCTGCAAGCTCAAAAACTGGAGACCCTGCTCCCCAAAACCAGCATATACAGAGGGTGCATTCAAAATTTATTGCAGCTTTAGAGATGTTACAGCTTTCAATGATATTCTATACGTAAAAGGAAACATTCTGTCAGAAGTGAGGTAAGTTAAAAGGAAACCCACTGCAGTTCGTGTTAAGCTTTTGACAGTAAAAAGTGGTTTGGTTTGTTTGTTTTTTAAAAAAAGACCAGCCTTGTAAAGTTAACAGGGCCTTTTGATTATAAACAAACAATTTGCCATTCACATGAACAGCTTTCAGAGTTAGACCATGAACAGAAGAATTTACACAGGAGAGTTTAACAGTCCCCAGCTGCTAATCATTCTCTCAACAACGAAGGACTGTTCTTTAGAGTAAGTTTCTCCATTCCATCCCAAGATAGTCTAAAAGTTAATTTCCGATCTGTAACATCGTTAAATCTTTAGCATTTCAGAGCAGAAATGAAGAGTGAATTACTCAACCTGACAAGTCAGCCTGCCACAGGTACATGACTTTAGAAAGTTAGCCTCCAAAGACAACAATTAAAAGTATGCAGTATTAATACTATGCATTAATATTTCATAGCAGAATGCTCCTTTACCGTAAGTCATAAGACCAGAGAAGCAAGACAGTTCAAACTGTTGAGTTGACTGACCTCTAGGGATTTGCTTTCATACTCCTTCATAGCAGTAATACACTGGTGCTTGGTGCTGATGTTTGTACTAACTCCAGATTTTACCATAGTATCGGTGCCAGATGGCGGCTGCAAGAAAAGAGTTAGATACTCAATTTGTTTCACATCCCTCTACACTTTTATAAGTGTTAGTCTAATTTCCAGATATATACTGCAAAAGCCTAAATTTAGTACAGGAACTGGAATGGTGCAGCATGTGTAGCTGGGGCCTTCAACAGCAATCAGCATGGCAAGTTCCCCCCAGCAATGTTCTCAACTCAGTGCAATTTGCCTTTTTAGTTTGTAATTTTAAAAGTAAAATGTCCCCAGACTTCAGATACTAATCAGAGATGTCAAACTCATTTGCTACGGTGGGCCAGATTTGACCTAAATGTACATCGATTTACATGGGCCGTACATACCATAAATGACAATACTATGACGCTCTCACAAAATCGCAGAGCACTGTGTATGCAAGACTGTGCTCTGTGAGACCACGCTCGCTTGTTAGGGAGAGAATATGGCTTCACGGAGCGCCGTCTCACCTACCCAGCGCTCCATGATCTACGGAGACCTGACACCCAGAGCTCTGTGAGGACACACTTTCTCTCTCTGTTAGGGAGAGAGTGTGGTCCCACGGAGCACAGTTACGGGCCAGATGGAGATTTGTGGGCTGGATGGAGGAGGTTCATGGGCTGCATGTTCGACACCCCTGCTCTAAATCCTTTGAGAGTTATCCCTTACCCACTTTCTCCCTGCCCCAGGGAGAATTACATCAGTGTGTCACCACATCACGTGCTCAAATTTGTCTTCACTATTCTGTTCCTTCCTGTGCCGTTCATCATTTCCTGACAGACCGGTTCAGTAAGTAGTCTCCATTTCTATTAGGACAGTGCAGACAGCCTACCACAGCTCAGCCTTCTTTATTTGTAAAGTTCAGTCACACAGGTGTTAGGCAGGGTGCTCCCCATCCTCAGAGTCGAAACCTTTCACTATTACCCCATTTTTGTAGTTCCTCCTCTTTCGGACCATCATTCACTTCCCAACTGCCACAGAATCTCCAGGATCATTTATTCCAGACACCTCTTAAAGGAGCCTCATCCTAAAGAGTTATCTAGAAAGGCTCTTTTGCATATCTCAATTAATCATGCTACAGCTGCACTGACATTTGCTTGGGCCTACATACCAATAAAGCTTAGTCTCCCTGCTAGGAGTAAGAATTAAGCCTTGTTTATGCTAGAGTTACACTAGAACGTTAACATTTGCCAGCCCTCTGACCATTCTATTTTCAATGAAAACTAGTGATCGCCTGTCTGGCAAGAATTCAAGCTCTAGGTCTAGGCATCTCTAACAAGTCTAGATGAGACATTAGTCCATGTTTCCCACACAATAATTCAGTATTTTCCTATTCCAAACTAAACTGACGAATAATTTCTGGACAACCACTTGCACGGGCTACCTCCACTGCGATAGTTCTACTGAAAGGCACGCTGAGCCTTCTATAACTGCCTATGAATCAGTTATTTTATTCCACAGATTCGAGTAAGCCTGCATTTTAAGTAAAGAATAGCAGAACGCAGAGTCCTTGCAGCAAGCAGGAGTCAGACCTTTAGAAAATAAACAGAACTTACGTTAAACTTAACGGTAGTGCCAGTTAGAGCAGCAGTAAAACTAGTGGGCCCAAAGAGAGAGCCAGATGTACCCCCAAAAGGGTTGGAGGTAGTGTTAGGGGTTCCAAAGAGACCTCCGGTGCTGGTACTTGTTCCAAAGTCTGTAAATAATAAAAAAGAATCCACACAAAAATGAAAGTCATTTGAGATTTTCCCAGTGTATTATTTAAGAACTACAACCCAATTATTTTATTCAAACCACAGTAGAACATGAGAAATTTGAGAGAAAGTTAAGCTTGAATGCCTGCTTCTGAAATTTAATGGCTTTTCTTCCGGTCCTTCCTTCATATCCCACCTAGATGTCTTTCAAGAAGCTGAGAACACTGTCGGTTGAGGGCAATCTTGGGATGACTTTTATGAGACAGTCATGGATAGAATCCATCAATAAGGGTTTGTTAAATATTTAAAAAATGGACCAAGAAAAGCACATGACCTTCTCTAGCTATTTAGATCACATCCTCCCTAACCATAATTGTGCTACTATTTCTTCATGGTAGATCTAAACTTCAGTTGATAGTTCTGGAGAAGAAACTATATTGTCTGTCAAACAATGTTATTTGTGGAAGACCATGACAATTTAGGGAGAACATAACACAACCAAAACAGCTGCCTTCAGCTATATGCAAACAATGCTCTGTCAGTGGCAAAGCAAATCAGACTCAAACACAGGTGGGGTCAGGTATCTGTCACAACAAAACTATCACCAGGATATTAAGAATATAGGTCTCAAATTTAATCTCATCTGGCAGAGATGTTATTCTGCTTCTTTGATGACCATCTCCTGTTTGGAAGACTCTCAAAGTTTCTGACTCAACCCTATCTCTGGATCACCTACAGCTTCTTAATCCCCCTAGAATCTTTCAAGAGGCACCAAGGAGCATCAATGGAGTACATAAAAGCATTGCTAATGGCGGAACCCTATTTTTACATCCCCTGCAGCAGCATTCTGTAGCAGAAAATCATGCCTCTGCTTAGTACATACCACCTAGCAATGGAGAACACAAAGTAACAAGCCCAGCCATTTTCACTCTCTCCCTCACAATAGCGCTAGGGAGCTGTGTGCACATATCTTGTGCTAAAAGATTAATTCAAGAGGCAATGGAAGTGACTCTCATGCAGTTCAGGAACTGTCTTCTTTCCTTGGGGAAGCAGGGGTTGGAGCAACTCCTCTTCTGAGCAGTTTGTGGCAGCAACTGCAAGGGCTGTGAGGTGCTCTGAAGTGTCGCAGCACCCGCTGCTGCTGCAGCAGCCACCGCCAAAAGACAGTGCCCTTTTAATCTCCCGCTGCTGCTACTGCTCCCAACTGGGGGAAGGAAGCAGAGGCAGGAGACTTAAAAGGGCATCGGCCACTGGAGAGCGGTGGCCAGTGTGCTCACATTTTCCCCCACTGCTGCTGCTGGGGGAGGGGGTAGCACCGGCAGGAAAGGTGAAAGGATGCCAGACTCCACCGCTACCCAGCGCGCCAAGCACCTTTTAAATTTCCTGCCATTGCCACCACTTGAGGAAGAGAGGTAGTAGCAGTGGGAAATTTAAAACAACACTGGCTGCCCTAGCACCAAGCAGTAGCGGCGGTGCCTGGCATCCTTTCAGAGCGGCTCCTCTCCACAGCATGTCTGGGGACCCCCACCCCAGGCAAAAGAAGCACCCTGCAGCAGGTCCTTTCAGCAGTGGCTAGGGGTCAGGGATGCCACAAAAAGAAGCACTCCAGGCCTATTTTGGCCTCATGCCCCAGAACTCTCAGGCTGCAGCCACTTTTTTTCGGTGGAGGGGGACGCCGCATGGCTGAGGGGTCAGGGAGCTGGATCCCTAGACAAAAAGTATGAAAATCACTGCTCTAAAGGGAGCTTTTTGCAATAAAGGTTTCTTACATACTTGTACCAGAGGACTGATCTTATTTCAGTTCTAGAGAGAACACTCAGCGCAGGGACTAAAAGCTAAAAATGAAACTGACACAATAGGAAGATCAAGTCTTGCAACTGGACCAACTGGAAACACTACTGTCAGTCAATGTATCTGAGATCCAAGTCTCGCAGTCCTAGCTATGGATTTTATGGTACAAAGGGCGGATCAATTCACCTACAAGGACTGTGGATTTCAGTAAATACCACAGTGGGTAAAACTTGACAGAAAAGGTAGCCACGGCACAGTAGTCATAATAACAGCACTGTTTGTTGAACAATATATGTTTTATCGTAGTTTAACCATTGTCCTTTAACGTTTACCTAAAGCGAGCAACCAGATCTGAAAACATATGGTAGTTTCTACTCACTTCCAAACCCAGCTGGTTTACTCTGTGCAAAGGCATTATTCTGGGATGAAAAGAGACCTCCACCAGTGCTGGCCGTCCCAAACAAGCTGTTGGAAGTTCCAGTTGATGTTCCAAATCCAAAGCCCGTGCTTGTGGAGGAGGTGGCTGGTTGGTTAAATGTACTTGAACCAAACAATCCTCCTGAAACCAGAGTATGTAACAGGATTAAAGTTAAAACAGTTTTTCCAACACCACTGTGTAAGTTAGAATGATCAATTCTGGTCACTGAGAATTCAGTCATAAAACAACTGCAGCTATACCTGGTTTAGTCTGCGTGTTCCCAAAGAGGCCTCCAGTGTTATTGTTTGACCCAAAAGCTGATGTTCCAAATGCTCCTCCGCTGGCAGCACCAAAGCCTGCATCTACACAACAAGAGAACTTGTATAAGACGACAGGAACATACACCTAAAAACCGAGCACTCGTGCCATACTCCAAGCCTTCCCTAGTTACTTGCACAATGACTAGGAACAAAATCAGCCTCAATTTTCTACCTGTGCAATGCAACTTAATATTTTTACAGAACTTCCGGGGAAAATGAAGTACTATAAGAGTGTTTGTGTTCCAGCACAGATGGCTGACACTAAAGATTCCTGTTCTACACTGAAATGTAGAGATTTCTATTGTTCACTTTAACATTTGGCATTACATTCACTCCTCAAACGGCCAGCTGAATTTGACAGGCAGCAATGCATAAAGCCTATTAATGCACATTAAGAAATGTCATAATGAATTTTATCAGCCATTAAGCCAGCAAAAGAACATTAGAAATCCCTAAGGGATAAGTGTTCTATTTACACTAGCACTATTTTACATCCTTGGTGGTAGCCTCCGTGGCGATTCTGAAGACTCCTCACTTTGGTCAGTAACAACGTGCCCTTTTCTTTCACTGTCCTTCTAATGTCTTCAATCCCCAAAATGAAAGAACCACCTCTGAAGACTGCACTCATCCCACCATCAGAATCTCTATGGTAGCTACCCAATGATCACTTTGCTGACTACATATGGAATTGCAGAAATTACAGCACTAGTGTATCATCCACTTAATTTGTTTACCAGTGCATGAAAACCAGCTTGTGAACCCAGTTCTATTTAATGAGATAGCTGAGAACAGGACAAAATTTTATCATGTACAAGTAATTCCCACCCTCATTCATTTCCTTTTATCTGTAGTTTCCAGATCCAATTTGCAGACAACTCCAACTGTGATCTCCACGACCAGTAATTTTTCTTGATTAAAAAAAACCCTACAGCAATGGCCACTCTATTACTCACTTTGTCCAAAGGTTGAAGTAGTCCCAAAGCCACCGCCGCCACCTCCAAATGGAGTTCCAAAGGATTTGTTAAACATTTTCAAGGTGTATCAGGTTTTTATAAACCTGGAAAGAAATCAGACAATTCAGTGGCTTGGCCAAACCCAATTTCAAGAAGTAACTTCTCGGCTTCTTTACATCAACAGTCAGTGCACTGAAGTTCAGAATTCTTGATTACCTAAGTCATAAAATACATCAACCCAAGATGAAATCCTGTATTACCCTTATGCAAGAAACAAGAACAGCCACACTGGGTCAAACCTATGGTCCATTTAGCCCAATATCCAGTCTTCCAAAGTGGCCAATGCCAGGAATGAATAGAACAGAATCAAGTGATCCATCCCGTCAGCTATTCCCAGCCCCTGGCAAACACCAATCCCTGCCTGTCCAGGTTAGTAGCCATTGACAGACCTGTCCTCTATGAACTTATCTAGGGGTTTTTTAAACCCCATTATAATCTTGCCAGAGGAAGTTGTGAAGGCCAAGAAGTTCTACAGGTTGACTATGCATTGTGTGAAGAAAGACTTCCTTTTATTAGTTTTAAACCTGCTGCCTATTAATTTCACTTAGTGTCTCCTAATTTTTTTATTATGAGATGAAGTCAATAATACTTCCTTATCTCCTTTCTTCATGATAGTCATAATTTTAAAGATCTATCATATCCCTCCCTTAGTCGTCTCTTTTCCAAACTGAAAAGTCCCAATCTTATTAATCTCTCCTCATATGGAAGTTTTTCCATACCATTAATAATTTCTGTTACCCTTTTCTGTATCTTTTCCAATCCCCCCCCCCCCTTTTTTTTTTTGAGATGGGGTGATCAGATCTGTATGTAATATTAAAGATGTGGGATCATTCTTCAGGAGAGTCATATATTCGGCTAAAAGGTAGGAATCAGGAAAAGGGACAAAACCTGAGGAGCTGTCTATACTGAAATTGCTGCATGGGTCTCAGCAGATCAATGCAGCAGAATCGACTGAGCAGCCAGTGGAGACCTGCTCAAATCGATCCCAGAAGTGCTCTCCATTTGACACAGTAACTCCACCCCCCGCCCCAATCTCACCCACCCCCAAAAAGAATAACGCTGCATGGAACGGAGAGCATTTCCCATCAGTGCAGCCCAGCGAAGAGACAGTTGTAAGGGAGGTAAGTCAGTAGATGGGAGATGCACATTCGACAGTATGTAGCTTGCGTATCTCCCGTTGACCAGTGTGGCAATGTAAACCAGGCCTGAGCAACATCATGGGATGATTCAGTCTTCGCAAAGTTGATGAAGAAGCTAATTGGGTTAACATCTCCAGACTGATATGCAAGACCAATGCAAAGCTCCACTTAAAACCTTTACAGACCTTGCTCCTGTCCATTATACAACCTGCAATGAGCCAAGCAGCTTAATCCAGATGTCTAAACTATCAATTTCTGCAGAATTTAAGTTATCAAAAGAGTTTTAGTTTTTAACATTTTCAAGAGCTTTCTACATGTGGAACAGAAGTTGCCAATACAACACTCGCCTGGGTCCAAAGACAAAAATCTCTAATGCCTCAGTTGCTGTTTGTAGCTTTACAAAACAGTGACTTAATGAGACCCTGGTCAGTTTTGTTGGTACTCTTTAGATTGCTCTGGGTGACAGAAAAACTGGGAGGGAAATAATCACATCCATTTCATACTGTCTTGGGCAAATCACCTACAGCAGCAGACGACACAGTAACTCTTCACGAGACTGGAAGACTCCTCCACCCAAAAAAAAGAGTTTCAGATTTCAGGTATTAACCAGCTACACATTTATTGATGCAGAACAACTACAGACCTACAAGCATTATGGCAGTAATTCCAGCAGCACCGCCCCGGCCCTTCCTAACATCTGGGAACAGGCAGCAGAACTTCACCAGGACATTGATGCTCTTGGAATTCATTGGTGATGCCTAGTCCCATTAATAAATTCCTTACTGAGGAGTGATAGATGTCTGTTAAGTTTTGTTTCTTTAGGTTTTGTACACTCTAACCACCTGGAAATAAGCTATAGTTTGCACCTCCTCTGACACCCTCACCTGCATTCAATCCCTCTATCTATTCCCACCAGAAAACACTCTGTATTGAACACGCTGAACATCACCTGCTGCACCCCGTTTCCCCAGCTGTGAGGTCCAGAACTAACAACATTCAAAGGTATTTCTTTGAGGTGATAACTTGAAAGAAGTTGGTGTCTTAGAAATGCAATACTAACCACTGCAGCACTCCAAGATTAGCTTTCTACAATCAGAACAGACCCTTACTCCAAGTACTCTATTTATTGAATAACTCAAATAAGATACAGGAAATAGAAAGGCAGTGTACAGACATTCCATTAGAATCACAGAAACTGGAAGGGACCATGAAAGATTGAGTCCAGTCCCCTGCCTTCATGGCCCAACCAAGTACTATTTTAAACCATCCCCGACAGGTGTTTTTCTAACTCGCTCTTAAAAATTTCCAGTGATGGAGATTCCACAACCTACCTAGGCAACTTATTCCAGTGGTTAATCACCCTGACAGTTAGGAACTTTTTCCTAATGTCCAACCTAACCCTCCCTTGCTGTAATTTAAGCCCACTGCTTCTTGTCCTATCATCAGCAGTTAAGTAGAGTAATTTTTCTCCCTCCTCCTCATAACCACCTTTTAGGTACTTGAAAACTTATGAACCCTCTCATGACAGACCTCCCTGTGTGACCACTTTTTTAATTTACCACTTACCCCATTCTTACAGAATTCCCTTAACTACTTTTGAGGAACTATGTAAAAATTGTAACCATCGTGATCTTTAACAGTTTCAGGCCTGATTTATTCTTGCCATCCCTAGAACTTTATTTACTGAGATGCTGTGTAATGCGATCACAAACCCAACTACATCTCTAGTACCAATGATGTTTAGCAAGCTTATTCTAAGCATAACCCTGACCTTTTTAATCAAAATAAGACACGGCAGGGTCACCAGCCAGGGTCTCATCCATAATAAGATATTATATAATTTTTCTGCACCAGTGCTACCAATTGTGGAGGCTGGTGCATAGACAGTGGTCACAGACCTTTGCCGCCAAAAATGTCTGTACCATGTCTATGCTACTGCTTCGAACATCGGTAACATTAGCTAAGTAGTGTCCCAGTGCAGAAGCTTGCTCATCTTTCCTCATCTTTATGCAATGTTATTGTAGGCATGATGGTCCCAGGATGTCAAGGAGCCAAGATGGGCAAAGTGGTATCTTTTATTGGACCAACTTCTATTAGTGAGAGAGAAGCTTTTGAGCTTACACAGAGCTTGACCTGAAGAAGAGCTCTGGGTAAGCCTGAAAGCTTGTCTCTTCCTCCAACAGAAGTTGGTCCAATAATAGATATTGCCTCACTTACCTTGCCTTTTATCTTTCCTAAGGAAGATACATGAGATAAGATGCATCTTTGAAGTGTGTCTTCTAAAGAACAATTCTGCACTTTATCAACCTATTAACTGTAAATGGTACAGTTTAATTTAATGATAAGCTTTTAGCAGCTCAACCATTTTTCCTTCTTTAGTTTCTTCAATGTTCTCCTACAAGAAATATCCAGACACCACCATTTATTGCCAAACAGGTTTCTCAAGCTATTCCACAACATTTTAAATAAATGCTGGAAATCTCACCTTTGCCTATCACCAGGTTATTCTTTGCAGATGACATTCTTTCCCTCACTCCTCCTATTATCCTGCATGATGAAGACATACAAAGCAATATTAGCTTCTCTGTAGTCTCATCTTCTACTTGTCTCCCATACACATTTATGATAAAAGACCATATCTACACTAAAGAACTGAACTATTCTGGCACAGTTGTGATGCAGGTACAAAAAAGACTAATATTCTGCAGAGTATTAGAAGTGTTGTACATAAGACATGGGAGGTAATTGTCCTACTCAGAGAATCCTGACCAACAGGAAAAGGCTTAAAAATTTGGCTCATTTGGTCTCGAGAAAAGACGACTGAGGGAGGAGGGGGGGAGAACCTGGTAAGTCTTCAAATATGTCAAGGATGGCTAATAATGATTCTCCATGCCCACTGAAGATAGGACTAGCAGTAAAGGGCTTAATGTGCAGCAAAGGAGATTTTAGGTTAGATAGTAGAAAAAGCTAACTGTAAGAATAAATAAGCTGCAGAACAGGCTTCTAAGGAAGGCTGTGGAATCCCCATCATTGGAGGCTTTAAAGAAACAGATTGGAAACAGGTCTGGTCTTCTAATCGAAGATATAGTTGGTCCTGCCTGGGAATGGGAGAGATGGACTACATCAGTGGTTCTCAACCTTTTGTGGATCATGTGCATGACCCTAAAGGAAACACCAGTGCCCCCACAGCCAAACCGAGCCTCCCATCTTCCCTCTCCCACCAAATCCAGCACCCCTACCGGGACACTGCTGCTGAGCTCCAGATCCAGTGGGTGGCTGCCAGCACTCTGCAACACACTTACCGCTGTGTGGTGAGACAGTAATGTGTAGTGACACAGTGGTTGAGAAATGCTGACCTTTCAAGGCCCCTTTCAATCCTACATATTTATGACTCTGCTTCTATAAACTACATCAGTTTAAACACAAATAGTTCAGTGTGTCCACAGTGTGGTGACTTCAGTGAAGTATTGCACTTTTATTACATACTCCTACTACTCCCATTTTAAAATGTCTCAACTGCAGTGCTTTCTGGGTACCTGAATCAGAGTTCCCCAAAGCAAAGCAGTCTAGATTTTAAAAAGCCACCAGCACACTTTAGGAGAGTAGTGGGAAAGTTACCCAAAACTGGAGCAGGCTGAAAGTTCAAACTGATTTTCAGCTCTGCTGGAAGCAAGTGTAATCGAAAGGATATCTGGCATGTCAGTTAGCTATGTGAAGCACACAAACATAGGAAACAAGTTCTTAGCACTCTAGACTTCTCTAGTGTAGACAAGGCCTTGGTGATACACTGATTTCTGCAGGTTTCTCCGGACTTGTCTACAAATGAAAGTTGCTCCAGATTAAGGCAGGATGTGAAGTTAAACCAGAACAGCTATTACAGAGTAACTACTCCATGTGTGGACCCTTTGATTTTCCCTTTAGGTTTATAGCTTCCTCATTTTCCCGAAACAGCCCTTCCTGAAGTTTAGTGCAGGGCGCAGCAAAATTGGCTCCCAGCTAGGCACCAGCAGTTTTATTTTTTTATCACTAGAGGGCACTTCAGACTACAAATCTCAGTCGCCATGACGACCTAGCACCCACGTTTTTGTCGAGCCCTAGCTTAGTGCCAGTATTATTGCTTTGTATGATCCCACAAGAAGGATATTTAGGGTTACTAAGACCATGTCTGCACTAGGAAAGTGTTCTTAATATAGCTAAATACTACATCAACAACTTTGGGAGCCTCCATATAGATAGCTCACTAGCTCCTGACACTGTTTCAAACAGTTTGATGCCAAAGTACTTGTATGTGACAGCAGCCTGAGGCCTAACTATAGTAGGGTGCTATCGATAACACCACTGATATTCGTGGGAGATGTATTTAAAAACTTCTCCTTACATAAACAGTGCACTCAAGCCAACTCTCACTTCAAATCTAGATGAGTAACAGACATTCCTTTGCTCCAAAACAATCTGTTCCAATGACCTTTTATAGCTTCAAAAACATCACCTGCAGATTTCAACCATGTTCCTAGTGACAATCAATCCATCAGAAAATAAAGTCAATTACTGTTAATAGATTTTTGTCCATGTTCCAACTTATCTATCATGGTCTAAATCTGAAGGCTATTAGCACACCTACACCACATTTATTTCTATTTACAGTGACAAAAAAATCCTTACAGTCAGTTGACATGAACTGATGAACTGGTTGCAGGGGACAACTTAGGTTCAAGTGACCATGAGCTAATTCAGTTCAAACTAATTGGAAGGATAAACAAAAATAAATCAGCGACCAGGATCTTTGACTTTAAAAAGGATAACTTTAGAAAATTAAAGGAACTAGTTGGGGACGTGTACTGGACAGAAAAACTCAGGAATGGAAAGGTAGAAGAGGCTTGGAATTGCTTCAAATCAAAGCTGCAAAAACTATCTGAAGCATACATTCCGAGGAAGGGGAAAAAATTCATAGGCAAGAGCTGTGGACCAAGCTGGATGTGTAAGCATCTCAGAAAGGCGATTAGGAGGAAGCACAGAGCCTATAAAGAGTGGAAAAGGGGAGAGATCAGCAAGGAAAGCTACCTTTTGGAGGTCAGAACATGTAGAGAGAGAGAGAAAGGCAAAAAGTCAAGCTGAGCTGGACCTTGCGAAGGGAATTAAAACCAATAGTAAAAGGTTCTTTAGCCATATAAATAGGAAGAAAACAAAGAAAGAAGAAGTGGGACCGTTAAAAACTGAGGATGGGGTGGAGGTCAAGGATTATCTAGGCATGGCTGAATGTCTAAATAAGTACTTTGCATCTGTTTTCAATGAAAGTGGGGGATAGAGGTCATGAAAGTGGAAATTACCATACCTGAGGTAGAAGCCAAACTTGAGCTGCTGGATGCAACTAAATCGGGGGGCCCGGACAATCTCCATCCGAGGATACTAAAGGAACTGGCTCATGAAACTGTCAGCCCTTTAACGAGGATTTTTAATGAATCTGTAAACTCAAGGGTTGTACCATAGCGACTGGAAATCGCTAAAATAGTATCAGGAATAGGATGAAATTTAATAATGGGACGTGCAAGGTCATGCATTTAGGGACAAATAAGCATTTTTCCTATAAGTTGAGGACGCATCAGTTGGAACAGACTGAGGAGGAGAAGGACCTGGGAGTACTGGTTGATCATAGTATGACTATGAGCCGCCAAAGTAATGTAGCCGTGAAAAAAAGCTAATGCGGTTCTAGGATTTATCAGGAGAGGTATTTCAAGTAGAGACAGGGAGGGGTTAGAGCTGCTGTACAAGGTACTGGTGGGACCCCACCTGGAATACTGCGTGCAGTTCTGGTCCCCCATGTATAAAAAGGATTAATTCAAATTGGAACAGGTGCATAGAAGGGCTACAAGGATGGTCTGTGGAGGGGAAAACCTGCCCTATGAGTGGAGACTCAAAAAGCTTGGCTTGTTTAGCCTAATCAAAATAAGGTTGAAGGGGGATATGACTGCTCTCTATAAATACATCAGAGGGATTAACATCAGGGAGGGAGAGGAATTAAATTTGAGTATAGCACCAATGTGGACACCAGAACAAATGGTTATAAACTGTTCAAGAAATTTAGGCTTGAAATTAGACGCAGGTTTCTAATCATTAGAGGACTAAAGTTCTGGAATAGCCTTCCAAGGGGAGTTGTGGGGGCAAAAACCATAACTGCTTTCAAAACTGAGCTTGATAAATTTATGGAGGGGATGGTATGATTAGCCTATTTTGGAAATTGACTAATATTTGGCTACATGTGGTGGATATACAAGTAGCCCAAGAGGGGAGAGAACATGGGGTGGGTTCTGAGTTATTACAGAGAACTGTTTCTTGGTTAATGGCTGTTGAGACTTGCCCACGTGCTCAGGGTTTAACTGATCGCCATATTTGGAGTCGGGGAGGAATTTTCCCCTAGGGCTGATTGGCCTGGGCTCTGGGGGTTTTTCGCCTTCCTCTGTAGCACAGGGCGTGGTTCACCTGTATCTTAAAGTCCTTAAATGATGATTTAAGGAGGTAAATAACTCAGTCATAGGTTGGTGGCCTATTGCTGGAGTGGGTGGGTAAGGTCTTGAGGCCTGCATTTTGCAGGAGGTCAGACTAGATGATCGTACTGGTCCCTTCGGACCTTAAAGTCTATGAGTCATGAGGATTAGTTTTACCATCGTTTCTGCCACCCTGATACTGACACAATCAAGAGTACTACAACCACTTCTATAACCTAACTTTTATTTCCTGAATAGTTTATAGCTAACTGCTACAGTAATCCATTGATATCTGAGCTCTCAACACTTGCCTCTTCAATGCTCCCTTGCCCCTTACTCACAAATAGTTATATCAGCTTCCTGTGCTACTAGTATCCCTAGATCCAAAGGGGTAGCCGTGTTAGTCTAGTTCAGCAAGACAAACAAGGAATCCCACGGCACTTTTGAAGACTAACGTTTATTTATCGCTAAATTGAATAGTCTTTAAAAGTGCCACCAGACTCCTTGTTTGGTATACCTGGCCTTTATCCAACCTAAGCTCCTGCTAGTTTTCCCCACAACTGGTTTAACAACTAAGCAACCTAAAGTTTCATTCCTAAACCAAACAAGGAGTCTGGTGGCACTTTTAAAGACTAACAAATTTATTCATCGCATGAGCTTTCATGGGAGAAACCCCCACTTCGTCAGATACTTTGCCGATGGGAGCTTAGAGAGACTACTCACATAGCATCTTACCCTAAAAGTTTTTTACTTAAATTTAACCAAATCTTCTTTTACATGCACAAAATTAACCCACCTCACCTAGATAACCCATCTAATTTAAAAACGGGTGCCCTTCACTGAGTAGCCCTAAAGCAGGGGTGTCAGTCATTTAGCCTTGGGGGTTATTTCTGTCAGCAATTCAGTCTGGTGGGCCACAAAATGACAGAAGATAAAATAAACCTCAGAGCAACTTCTTATACACATAGTCTGTAGTTTCTTGACCACTGGTATGGGGGGGAACAGCAGTTACTCTAATGAAGTTGGGTAAATCTTTATGCATCTTTTATTTGATGAAATCAAATGTAACTCATTCTTAATAGATTTATGTGGGGAAAATCCCAGGCTGGTACAGCCAACGCAGGCTGCAGAGAACAGATCATGAGCTGCATGTTTGACACCTCTCAGCTAAAGGAAAGAAAAAGTTATATCTATACCCCGTTCTCTATTTCCTGCTGTCATCTGTAGCTTTATGATACAATTATTATGAGCTAAAACTATTTATTTTTGTACTGTGTACAGCACCAAGCACATCAAGGCCTCAGTGGCCAACCGGACGTTCCCCACCTTAGCTGCGCTGCACGTAAGCCCCGTTACTCATGTCTAGGGCAGCCCTAATCCCTGCAGCAGCTGACACCAGATGTGGGCCCCGCACCCAAGCCAAAAGCCCCCCAGACCAATCTGAATGTCCTCTGTCCGCCCTCCAGCAGCGGCTCTCCCCAGACTCAAGCTGCCACAAGCCCAGCAGTAACCCAGGCCATAGAGAGATGTCACCTGAGGTATCCCCCCCCCCCAGGGCAAACACCCCACCCCGCCCCCTCTCGGGAATCCCACAGGGCGCGCCCCTCTCTCGGGAATCCCCCCAGGGCGCGCCCCCCCGCCCCTCTCTCGGGAATCCCCCCAGGGCGCGCCCCCCCGCCCCTCTCTCGGGAATCCCCCCAGGGCGCGCCCCCCGCCCCTCTCTCGGGAGCCCCCCAGGGCGCGCGCCCCCCTCTCGGGAGCCCCCCAGGGCGCGCGCCCCCCCCCCGCTGTGGGAACCTCCCTCCGCTCCAGGCCCGCGGAGGCGCGCGCGAGGCTGCGGACGGGCAGGCCGGAGCCCCGAGGGGAGACGCGCCGACGGGAGCAGGCGCAGGGACGAGGCCGCGCGTGGCCGGCGAGGAGAGACGAGACCCGGGTCCGCCCCTTACCGAGGATCCGGGCCCCGCCGAGGGAGCAAGGCGCCGACTCGAGCGCGAGCAGCCCCGCCACGACACCCGCCGCCGCCTCACAGGAGGAAACCTGCGTCACACACTCCGCTCCCCCTCCCGCTCCCGCGCGCCGCCTCCCCGCGCACCCCATTGGCCCGCCTCGCTCTCGCTCCGCGAGCCTATTGGCTGTCGCCGTTTGAAACCGAGGCAGGACCCGCCCCAGGCCTGGCTCTCGCCGTGAATTGGCGGAGAGGGTGTTTCAAACGTCACCAGCGAGCCGAGCTCTTATTGGTTGACACGCGAGCGGTTGCGGAGGCGTAAAGAGCCGGAATCCGCCGCCTTCCAGCGGCGGGTTGGCCTTCCCCACATCCGGGTCATGCAGGCTCAAAGAGGCGGGGCTTAACCCTGCGCTGCTAATCAGAAGGCAGCCCGGCGTTCCCATGGCAACAGCATGAGAGGCTAGCGGGGTAGAGGGTCCCTGTGAGCCACGTGCCCCCCCCCCCCAGTGCCCAAAGTAACGCAGGCCTGGCTCCAAACCTTGCCAGCCCTGCTCCCTTGGCCCCATTGAGCATGCCTGGCCTAGCCCTGCTCCCCAGCCCCACTGCAGCAGGCCCTGCTCATGCCGGGACCCCCAGCCCCACTGCAGCAGGCCCTGCCCTGCCTGCCCCGTTGGCCCCACTGAGCATGCCTGGCTCAGCTGTGCCCTACCCGCCTCCCCCCGAGCCCCACTGGGCATGCCTGGCCCAGCCATGCCCCCCAGCCCCTGCACCGTGCACCAGCTACAGCCCGCCCTGCCCCATGCCCCCATTGTCACAGACAAGCTTTGGCAGCACCCTGAGTCCTCTGCTGCAGCAGCCACGCGCCAGCAGTGCCCCCCATCCCAGCGGCCTCCACAGCCTCCCATGAAGGCCGTGTGTCGTTAGCGTTTTAGCGAGACACGGTGGATGAGAAAATGAATCT
>ML686152.1:297978-360184 GCA_007922175.1 Pelusios castaneus
GGCAGAAGTTGGGGAGAGGAGCTGGGCAAGCTGGGAGGGGGGCATTGAAGTTGGGGAAGGAGTGGGGCTGGATGGAGGAACTGTCTTAGAAGAAGATGTGCTGAGATGGGAGAACTTGAGCAGCAGCCTTGGGGGTGCTTGTCAGGGGAGGGACCCCACCTTCTTCCCCAGAGCTGCTTGCCAGCATGTTTGTGGTTTGATCAAACTGGCTGAGTTTCAGACTGAGCCCTTGGCACATAGAAACCTGATGGAATATTTGCCCGAGGCCCCAAGCAAAGACTGTGACTCTTCCAGCTTTGTCGTTCATTCCCGCACCCCAGAAGCTCACAGATGGGAGATGTGCCTGTGTATCCCTCCGTCCCTCCCTCGCTCCCTCCCTCTCTACTTCCCAGTGACTAGGGATTTTTGCTCACAATGCAGACTACTCTGCAGTGACGTTGCTGGGCACACAAGTCCTGAGACTGGCGGAGACCCGAGTTCGAGCCACCAGCCATGGCAGGATCAGTGCCGGCCCCAACCCCGACCCTGGCTGGGGATCTGGGGCTGAGGGCAGCAGGAGCCCAATTCAGGCCCCGGCCGGGGACCCAGGGTCAAATTGGGCCCGAGGGCTGGATTGAGCCCAGTGGGTGGGGCTGGCTTGGTGGGGAGTGGGGCCTAGGCCCGGGCCCAGGCCCTGAGCCTGTTTTTGGGACAATGACACCCCTGCTACCCTGGTCCTTTATGTGAAGGGGCCGACAATGGAGGTGTGTGTGGCTCGGGTCTGCGTGGGCAGGAATTAGTTGTCTGTCTCCTCTGGGTTACAGGCCAGGATGTATCACGTTTGGCTCCCTGCCTGAGAAGAAAAGGGCCGCTCTTGTATTTAAAGGCGCTTTTCCTCACTGGCAAGTCTAGTGCCTTTGGTTAGTATTGAGATTTCCAGACTGGGCAAAGCCATGAATAGAATAGATGGGGGAGAAAAGTCCTGCCTTGGTCAGGGAGACTAGGATAGAGTAGATAACTGGCTCTCAACTTCTGCAATCTACTGTACCCCTTTCTGGAGTCTTTGTCTTGAGTACCCCAAGTTTCCCCTCATTTAAAAACTACTTGCTTTCAAAATCAGACATTAAAATACCAAAGTATCCCAGCACGCTAATAGTGAAAAATTGCTCACTTTCTCGTTTTTCCATATAATTATAAAATAAGCCACTTGGAATATAAAATTGTCCTTGCATTTCAGTGTCTAATTTATGGAACAGTATAGACACATCACTGTATGTATTTTGATTTTGTGCTGACTTTGTGAGTGCTTTTTATGTAGCCTGTTCTAAATCTAGGCGAATATCCGGGTGAGCCGACGTAACCCCTGAAACACCCCTGTGTATCCCCAAGGGTACACCTGCCCCTGGTTGAGAACCATTGGACTGAATTAATCTCTCTTTTCTGTGACTGTTGTTATGGTCCAGTTGCTTCGCTCTAAGGGTGTGGCGTGTAGCGAACGGACACTGGATGCCTCCCTAGCAGGGTGTGAACAGCAGCGTAGCCAGTGAGAGGTGGGTAGAGTAGACACATCAGAACCTTAGGGTAAATACACACCCAAAAAACGCCTCATGTCTACGTTGCTACTTGTAGCTGTGTGGTATCCCTGCTGCATCCCCCCACGAGACTCTTCCACTCCTGCGTGGAATTACACACCACAGTGTGGCCACAACTTGCCTTTCGCTGTGGCGTGTGTCTGTCCGTATCTTGCATGCCACCGCAAGTCTAGATGAGGCCTCAGTGTCCCAGACTGACGGTTGCCTCGTCGATTTTGATAACCGTGTTGCCTCTGACATCATGAAGGGAGGAGCTATAAAAGAGTAATTCTTGGAATACATGCGACTCCCATAAGATTATTCTACTAGTAAGTGACAAGAGCCGCAGCTGTGTGCTTAGTGCAGACAGATGAGGAGACGCTGTCCCTGACCCCAGGAGCTTAAGATGATATAAAGCAGACACTAGGGTGAGGAAAATGCTGCCCTGGCTTCTACGCTGTGTGATAATTGGCTTCGTTGCAGATTTGTTGCGCAAAGTGGGAGGTAGGGACACCCTTACTAATTTTGGGCCACTATTCTGCGATCTCAGGATGTGATCAAGAGAGTGGCGGAGGACTTGTAACTCCCATTCTCGTCAAAGGGAATGACAGGTGCACAGAACCTGGATTTGGACCATAAACTTGTGCAACCCATTTGCAGTCCCTTCCTGGCCCAGTTCCTTGATATAGCTCTCACCTCACCTGCCATAGGGGAGCGTTAAAGTAGGAATAGTGAAGGCTGAGTTTGGCAGTCCAAGCATTTGTTCGGGTTGTTTCTGCTTAAGGACCACCCCTGGATCTTTGTAGGATTGGAATGAATGGTTCTGGGGTGGCTACGTGGACTCCTGTGTGATCTTGCCCATCTGCCCCGTCTGAACTGATTCGAGCTGCAGAATCCATCAATTGTAGCCACACTTACATCTTGTTGACGTGCGCAATAGCTCGCTAATGGACTGGACCGGGGGCTCAGACATTGAGAGACCAGTTAACCACGCTCAGCCAGATTTACCGTTTAAAGACACAGCAGTGCCTCACAGGATAGAAAGTGTTAATACTGCACCAATCCTGCCCAGGAAACAATTTCTCCCGGTGTGCTTAGTTCACCTTATGCGGACGGTGTGCTTCCTAAATGTCCCCTTCAACTAGCCATCTTTGTCAGCATGGCTGTTTATAAGTCCCAGCGCTGGTCACATCACTTGAACTTTAATTAGCCAGCTTGAACCTTTGTCTGTGATGGCTCCCTGTGCTTTCCAGTGCAAGCATTCATACGTCTTGCAGTGTTTCCTTGTACTGGGTTGTCCCTCTGGTTCATAACACTCGTACGTCTAGCGTTGGGCAGTTTTACCAAGCTCTATTTGTCCGGAGGTGGTGTGAGATGTATAGAAGCATAGAATATTAGAGTTGGAAGGGACCTCACGAGGTATCTAGTCCAACCTGTTGGTCAAAGCAGGACCAACCCCAACTAAATGAACCCAGACAGAGCTTTGTCAAGCCAGGCCTTAAAAACCTGTAAGGATGGAGATTCCACCACCTTTTTAAGGAACCCATTCTAGTGTTTCAACATTCTCCCGATGAAAAGGGTTTTTTTTAATAAAGCTCGTTTGTCCCCAATACCACTAGAGAGTATTGCTTCTTATACCTCAGGTAGTTGAAGGCCACTATCAAATCCCCCCTCCCTCTTCTCTTCTGCAGACTAAATAAGTCTGGTTCCATCAGCCTCTCCTCATAAGTCATGTGCTCCAGCCCCCGAATAATTTTGTTGCCCGCCGCTGGACGCTCTCTAGTTTGTCCACATCCTTTGTCCTTTGGCATAAGCGAGCAGGAATGAGCACAGTACAATTTAGCATGTTTACCCCGTACATACTGTGGCAGAGTACTCTCCAACTCGTGCCACCTAATGTCCAATCCCCTGGCGTAGTAGGGCCTATGGTAAGTCAGACTCCCTGGCAAGCCCACTTCTCCCTGTCAGGGCCGTGGCTTCACTGCCCTGGACTCAGCCCTTGTAGAAGGGAAGTATTCTGCTGCCCCTGCTGCAGTGGATGAGGCAAGCCTCCCAGGCCTTGCCTAGTCTCCTTCCCTTCCTCTAACCTTTTTCTGATGTTGCTCTGGTGTTGTTCTGTTCGGCTCCGCTTTGCTTTGCTTCGCTTTGCTTTGCTTCGCTTCGCTTTGCTTTGCTTTGCTTCGCTTCGCTTCCTTTCCTTTCCTTTCCTTTCCTTTCCTTTCCTTTCCTTTCCTTTCCTTTCCTTTCCTCTCCTCTAAACTCCCACACCTGAGCTGGTGGAGGTGGGGCTTATTATTGGGCCAGGAACAGCCCTTAACAAGGCCCAGGTGTCCCTAATTGCCCCACAGCTGTTTCTCCTTTGCCTGCTGGGAATAGTGCTTTCAGCATTCTAGGGCTGACAAACCTGCCTTCAATTACCCTTCTAAACCCCGCGAGCCCCCCCGGCCGCTCCTGCCCCATGCCCCGAGCCGGCTGCTGGACCTGCAGCCGGTCTCCTTTCGAACCGCACCACGCAAACATCTATACACGCTCGTGCTCCATACCATTCACTTCCTCGCCCTCGTGTCCCGCCCCGATACAAAATGGTGGGACCTGATGCCACCTGTAGAGGGCGAGGACCCCCGGTGGGCCAGTCTGTATGCCACCTTGACTCCACGGCCTGCCGGGGATATAAGTTGGCGGCTCCTTCATGGAGCCGTGAGCACGGGCGTGTTCCTGGCGCGGTTCACTCCCTGTCCCGACACCTGCCCCTTTTGCGGAGTGAGGGAGACCCTGGCGCACGCTTATCTTGAATGCGCCAGGTTGCAGCCCCTTTTCCGGCTCCTCCAGAACCTCTTATTGAGGTTCTGGCTGCACTTTTCCCCACACCTTCTTTTATATGCACTCCCCATCCGTGGCCCCACCAAGTCGCGGGACCTCCTCGCCAACCTCCTCTTGGCCTATGCCAAAGCGGCCATTTATAAAACCAGAGAGAGGAGGTTGGCTGAGGGAGGCTCCTGCGACTGTGGGGCCTACTTCCGGTCCCTTGTCCGTTCACGTATCTGGGCAGAGTTCCTCTGGGCAGCGTCCACTGGCTCCCTTGACACCTTCCGGGAGCAGTGGGCGCTGTCCGGGGTTCTCTGCTCGGTGTCCCTTTCCGAATACCTTATTTTGACCCTTTGACCCTCACTCCCGTTCCCGTTAGTCATTTGTTGTCCCCCGTACTCACTTGAAGCCGGGTCCAGTGCTCCGTCCCCTTAGGCTGGGGGAGGAGTTTTAGCAGTGGGCGGGCTTGCGCCCGCCCACTTCCCGATTTTCAATAGGATTACCCTTCTAAAGCCATCTGGCCTGGCTTTGCCACAATACGTATTAGATTAATACCACATAAATGATATCTATTAAGACTGGGGGGAGATGGGGAGCGCATGTGTGTATATGTGACCGTGATCCCTGGAAACACCTCACTCAGAGTGCTCAGTCAGGGCAAACTGCAGAGAATGGGGCAAACATTTCCCCAAACTGGTGATTTTTTTTTTTTTAAATTAAATGTACCTAGCCAGTAACAACACACCTTCTGTAATACTTTACTGGTTATCAAGAAGTCCAAAAACACAGTTTCCCTGGCGCCATCCAGACCTTGGCTCCCAGCCAGAAAGCCAAGACAAATATGGTGAGGAATACTTTAATTTTTTTCACCATATATAAAGTTCTTCCAATCCCAAGAGCTCAGACACATAACCCACCAGCTCAATGAATATTTCTGATCTTATCCAAATGCATGCCTAGAGCCAATTTTTATGAACTAAACGATGATTTTTTTTAAAAAAAAGAAAAGAAAGAATGATCGTGGTTAAAGATTGTTCATTATACATGCAGATATGAGTAAAGTTCTTAGGTCACTTTCATAGTAGAGATGATGAGCAGCTGATTGGTAGAGCCTTCTCTATGACTTGTACTCTGTCCTTAGATACTCAGCCACTTTTTATATTAACCCTATAACTATTTGTTCTTTTAAGAAGTTCCCAAGGGGGAGCCGTGTCAGTCTAGTTGGGCAAAACAAACAAGGAGTCCTGTGGCATTTTTAAAGACTAACACATTTATTTATCGCATGCGATAAATAAATAAAGTTGTTAAATAAATGTGTTGGTCTTTAAAAGGGCCCCAAGACTCCTTGTTTGTTCTTTTAATGACATTCTCTTAATAAAAATTTTAGTTCTTCCAGAATCCGTTCCATAGGTTCTCATCCAATAGTCCATGTGTAGAGTTTGTTCAAATCCTTCCATAAGAATTTTCAGGGACAGACCAGGGTATCTGGAGACCACAGTCCTGTGGCTTGAACTTTTCCTGGCAAAGTTTAAGTAGATCTGGATGACAGATCTCTGGCAGGTTGTGGTAGCCTCTGGACAGCAGATAATATAGCTGGCCTTCGTTGGGGGAAGAAGAGGTACAGTAGTACACTGTTGCTTTGAAGTAACTTCCTATTTCCTGTGTATCTGCAAGTAATTAGTTGTGTTAATTAGCATAAGGCAATTGACTATTCAAAGGTTCACAAAGAGAAATAACAATATCACACCACAAGTTTCATCTAATTACTACTATTCCCTTTTCCCTCCCATTCTGTAAGTTTCCCATCTTCAAAGCGTCTGACGAAGTGGAATTTTCTCCCACGGAAGCTCATGCAATAAATAAATCTGTTAGTCTTTAAAAGTGCCACAGGACTCTGTTTGTTATTCCCTTTTGATCTCTGAATCGATAGAATATAGAAATGAAATATTGCAGATCGGGACTGATGTTTAATTAGATTGCATTGTTAAACTCCCAGCAGACAGAGGTAAACTCAGTCAAATACACCTAATATTTATTTCTGATTCTCTGATTTTACAGGTTTGTGTTTCAAAGGATTTCTGTGACAGCCTGACCTGATCCTGTGTCAGACATTTCCCTGCATTTAATTTCCTCCCATTCTGTAAGTTCCCCATCTTCAAAGCATCTGATGAAGTGGGATTTTCTCCCACGAAAGCTCACGCGATAAATAAATTTGTTAGTCTTTAAAAGTGCCACAGGACTCCTTGTTTGTTTCAAAGGACTTAGTTCACTTACATGACTTTGATCATTATCTACAAGGAAAGGCCCTGTTTACCATTTCAATACTTTTCTAATATGTTTCTTAAAAGGTTGATCTAAGTCACCTTAGCCTGGTGACAAGTTCCAAAGGGGGAGCCGTGTTAGTCTAGTTCAGCAAAACAAACAAGGAGTCCTGTGGCACTTTTAAATTAAGACTAACAAATTTATTTATCGCGTGGGCTTTCATGAAAGAAAATCCCACTTAGATGCTTTGAAGATGTAAATTCCCCATCTTCAAAGCATCTGATGAAATGGGATTTTCTCCCACGAAAGCTCACGTGATAAATAAATTTGTTAGTCTTTAAAAGTGCCACAGGACTTCTTGTTTGTTCTGCTTTAGCCTGTTGGGTGTTTAGCCCTTTCTGGGTGATTGTCAAAGTATATAAACTTTAGCATTGACTAACAATCTGTTACACTTTACCCACTGACATGCTCTTCGAGATGAACGTTGCAGAAGGAGAAGGGACATTTTTTCAAATACTTGCTGCTTGCTTTCAGGTCCAGCAATATGTTTCAAGTGCCATTGCCTCTGGATCGAGATGGGATCCTCTTCCGGCTCCGCTTTACCACCTTGGCCGTCGGGACCGTGTGTTGCCCGCTGTTTGGATTCCTTTTCTGCGTGATCTGGTCTCTGCTGTTCCACTTCCAGGAAACAACAGCTACTCACTGTGGTGTACGTGCCTGCGTCTTGGTAGAAACTTAAAGGGATCCGCTAAACCCGTAGAGCAAAATCTGTTATAGATGTGACTTCTCGGAGAGGTGTTGGTTAGCTAGCGAGTAGATAGGAGACCTGGGCATCAGGAGTCTTATGAACTTGAGCCAGTTGCTCCCTTTCTCTGTGACTGTTTCCTGGTCTGCGGGTTAGGGCTTGTTACGTTTCAAGCACTCCAACACCCTAAAGAGCCGCATGTGACCTATTCTCGTACAAAATCCAAGTGCCACTTCAACAAGCTATCATTTTTCTCCTAGGTCCCCAATTACCTCCCCTCCATCAGTGCCGCTATTGGTGGTGAGACCCCTCAACGTTATGTGTGGCGTTTCTGCATTGGCCTCCACTCAGCCCCACGCTTCCTGGTGGCCGTGGCTTACTGGAACCACTACCAGAGCTGTCACTGTGCGCACCCTCGCTACCCACGGCTCTGCCACATCAACTTCACGCTCAACCTGCTCGAAAACCTCGCTCTTCTTTTACTGACATACGTGTCTTCCTCAGAAAACTATGGTAGGTTTCAAGCGATTATTTTTGTTACCCTCGGTTCAGGAGAAAAGCGGTAGAAATGTGCACGTTCCATGAAAATCAGTAGTCTCCCTGTTAAACGAATTGATCCACATTGTGGGGATGTGGCATGGCCGGGATCACAGAGGACAGTCCGCATTAGAGCCGGGATTAGAATTTAGGACGTCTTTGCTCACATTCGTGCACTCACCATTTCCCACTTCTGCCACTTTGCCCCATTGTGAAAAATAACCCATTTTCACTACAGTTCTGGTTGAGTCTGGCTTCCATTCTAACCCCTTCTCTAGTTGCTTAATCTCAGACAATTTCCTGTCTTCAGCCTTAAGGTGAATTTCTGTTTTTAAATAAACTGTGGGGTTCATCTATGCATTGTTGAGTAGGAAATTACTTTCTCTCACCTCTTTGCAGCTGGTAAAACTGTTTGTAGTTGAGTAACTCACTTTGGTTAGCCAGTGTTTAGTTTTCAGGTGCAGAGACAGACAAGTGCCATTCGATCCTGAATAGAAGGAATGACAGGACGGAGCGGTACGTGTCTAGTGTTTGGTTGCGTCCGTTTTCCTCACGGCCAGCCTGGGATCTGAGAGTCAAGCTGGGTTCTCTCTGACTTCCATATCCTCACCAGTAATAAAGATTCTGCAAGTCGAATTCAGGCCTCCGTTACACTTGTGATAACCGAGTAGAGCCAGCTCATCTCGGGTGTAGTTCCGTTGATTTCAGTGGAGTTCCACCAGGGATAAAAACAGTCGTTTGTTTTCAACTGAGTCAAGCAGGTGTACTGGAGCAGCCGCTGGTAGAAAGTTGTGGTGCGTGATCCGACGGGAATGGGATGTGTGATGCTCAACAAGATGGAATTTAAGGCTCAGCAGCAGGTCGGAGGCACAGACAGCTGCTGGAAGTCGGATCGGGAAGTAGCTGCCCCTGGTGTCTTGAGTTAATGATTGTGATGAGGTTCCAGCTTCAACTGGGCTCAGGGGCTGGCTGGACCTTGGCTGTGGACATCCAGTGGCATGGGGAGGAATACAGCGAAGATGTAAAGGGTGAGCTAGCTAGTGGGTTAGGAAGGTAGCGCTCACTCCACTGCACTCAGTGAAATGTTTTGTACTGATTTCAGTGTGACCAGGACTCCACAGCAGGTACGGGTGGCAGAACAGGGTAACCTCTACCCTTGCGTGGTATCGAGTGGGTGTGCCGAAAGAGAGCGTCCTGCTGCGCCACCCCCATTGGCGTGCACGAAAAGCGACTAAGGTGTGACATGCAGCCCCTTTCAAATTCTTAATGCCTCTCAATCTCCTGCTAATCGTTTACCCTTCACACGTGCTCTTTTCCAGCCGCCCAGTACCTCCTATACTCTGATTCTGCTCACCCCTCCTTGGTGGGCTGGTGCTATTCATAGGGTCTCCTCGCTGCCCTAGCCTGGCACCACTGTTCGCTTCCTCACTGAATCAGGCCCAGAGACTTGGCATTTTTAATACCAGCTGTCACGGTTCACCTGTATTTCCCCTCTGTGGTCCACGCTCAGGCTTCCAGCTCCCCAGCCCTCTCTCCTGGGTAGAGACACGTGACTTTATGCCTCCTGACCAGAGTATTTCCAGGCTGCGTAGCTCCCTGCTTACATCGTGAATTCCCCAGCAGGCCTTCTTTGCCTTCTCCTCAGAGGCTGTGAACAGCATCATTGCTGCAGTGAAAGTTCCCACACAGCTCTTTGGAAGCAAGTACATTTATTCCTAAGGTGGAAGCATTACAGAGAAAACATTTAAAACAAGAGAGGAACCTACATGCAGGCGAATAAGCTCTCCAGATCTCCCCAGCTCCAGCTAAGGCTGCGGTGATGGGTCTTTCTAACCACGTAGAGGGTATTCTGTGGTCACAAGTTCATAACAGCTGTTAGCCCAGAACATGCATCTGCAGGAATCTGAGTCATTTCTTCATGTACTTTGAGTTCTGGGTGTATCCTCATGTAACAGGTGTTACCAGATTTGCCTGTCATCTTGGGGTGTGCTCATTTAGGAGAGTTACGTTTCCGGGGTGTCTGTGATTCGATCAAGGTACTACTTGTGTTTCTGGACGGAGCTCTGTTTTTTCCCTTCTGCAAGTCTCTCACTCAGTGGGGCTATCCTGCAGGGCTTAGTTTCCACAGTACTTCCTCCAGCCCAGAATCTATGGATACACATATTGACACACTCCCTCCCCTCCCGACTCTCCCGTGCAGCAGGCAGGGTCAGCGAGCACTTCCAAGCTGACACCCTCGTATGCCACGGACTCAGCACAGAACTTAGATCAGCAGGTCCACCATAAAATGCAGTCTGACACATGCACACAGGTGAACAGCCAACATCTGAGCAGGTCGGATCAATCAGTTCTTTAAAGCTGACACCCTCATATTCCACAGACTCCGCATTACCTCCCGCCCATCTCATGTCACACTTATCCGGTAGTAACTCCATGGATTAGCAGACCCCAGAGGATTTGGGGGCGTTACAGGGATCTTTGGCTTAGGTTAGAGGAGCGTTGCTGCAGAGCAAATGGGACACCGAGAAAACGAAAGCAAACCAAAGTCCAGAGACAATCTGGCACTCAGCTTGACCATAAAAGATATTTTATTGCCAGGTGTATAGAACTTAGAGCGATACTAGTAGAAAGCGACATACAAGGAGAAGAAAAACTACGAACCAGTTACAATATTACATGGGTTCAGTTGGGGCATTGGAGAAATCTAGCCCAAGTTTGATCACAGAATCAGGTGTAGAAAGTTATACCTGGAGTGAGTGAGAGAGAGGGCGTTGGGGTCTCACCACTCAGTTAAACTCGACCCAGTTGAGGTCCCCAGGTGTTCTTTGGAGAGGGTCCAGAGTGCTGAAGACCAGCAGATCCCCCACCACAATCAGTGAAAAGGTGAAGTCTCAGTGGAACGGGTGCAGCGTTAGGATCCAAGCACCAGAACAGGATTTTGAACTTGGGTAGGGATTTTCCGTAGAGAAGAAACAATGGTCCAAAGGAGAACGCTAGGTTTGTTTATGGGTAAACACTGACTCAAGGGAGTATGCCAGAGTTGTTTTGTTTAGGCTGGACGATAGGAATTGATCATTCCTGGCTATGGGCGATGTTACTCCAAGGGAGCTCACCGCGCAATCAGGCAGATTCAGTATGTTGGGTACCCAAAAAGGATTAATTACTAGAATTGGTCTGATAACTGTCGAACTAGGTGTAGTCAGGCATGGGTCAATTAGCATCTGGCACAGAGATTTCCCCCATCATGCAGTGCTGCTCTGCTTCTCTGGTCCCAGAGTTCAATGTGGTCCCTGCTTTGGAATTTCTGTTCTCCGCTCTGCATGCTAATGAGATTAAGGGAGTTGCCTTAATCCTGTCACCATTGTCCACAGGGATTTAGGTGTGTCCCACTGCATTTTCATTGCTTTTTGTAAGTCTTCTGATCAGTTCTGGTTCAGGTAGCGGTGGTGGGGAAGTCCTTTGTGAGTCAGACAGAATGGGCACTGCACCAGGTTCCCCAGGAACACAGAGCTGACAGGTAAAACAGCTGAAGCTTCAGAAGGCTGTGTTCCTGTGTAACTGGAGGGAATACGTTTGCAAACATCTTCCCTGTTCAAAAAGTCATGGAAGACAGGAGAGATTTTGGAAGGCTGTTAAAGGGCAAATATAGTTCCATTCTATAAAAAGGGAAATAAGGACAACCTGGGGAATGCCAGACCATTCAGCTTAGGTTCGGTACCCAGAATGATAATGGCACAAATAATCAAGGAATTAATTTGCAGACACCTAGAATATAATAAAGTGATAAGTAAGAGTTGGTGTGGATTTGCTAAGAAACAATTGTGTTGGACCAGTCTGAGAGCTTTCTTTGACAGGGTAGCAAGCTTTGTGGATAAGGGGCGAAACGGTAGTTGTAGTATATCTTGACTTTAGTAAGGCTTTTGATATTGTCTCGCATCACCTTCTCCTAGGGAAATGCAATCATGGAATTCTATGACGTGAATGCGTAACTGGTTAGGAAAACTTTCCCAGAGAGCAGTTCTCAGTGGTTCACAGTCAAGCTGGAAGGGCACATCATGTGGGGTCCTGCAGGGATCAGATCTGGGTCCGGTTCTGTTCAATGTCTTCATCAATGATTTAGATGATGACATAGAGAGTACACTTACAAAGTTTGAGGATGATACTAAGAAAGGCAGGGTTGTAAATGTTTTGGTGGATTAAAATTCCAAATGATCTGAACAGCTCAAGAAATGGTCTGAAGTAAATAGGATGAAATACAACAAGGACAAATACAAAGTGCTCCACTTGGGAAGGAACAATCAGATCCACACATACAAAATGGGAAATGACTGCCTGAGGCAGAGCACTGGGGAAAGGGGTCCGAGGGCCGTGGTGGATCACAACCTAAATGTGAGTCAACAGTGTAACATTGTTGTAAAGAAAAAGCAAACATCATTCTGTGATGCATTAGCAGGAGTGTTGTAAGCAAGACATGAGAAGTAATTCTTCTCTATTCTGCAATGATTAGGGCTCAGCTGGAGTGCTATGTCCTGTTCTGGGCACCACATTTCAGGGAAGGTGTGAACAAAGAGAAAGTCCACATAAAAGCCACAAAAATGATTCAAGGTCTAGAAAGCATGACCTGTGAGGGAAGATTGACAAAATTGGATTTGTTTAGTCTGGAAAAGAGAAGGGGGAGGTGGAAAGTAACAAGTACATAATCGGTTGTTATAAGGACGAGGGAGAAAAATTGTTCTTAACCTCTGAGGATAGGACAAGAAGCAATGGGCATAAATTGCAGCAAGGGTGTTTTAGGCTGGACGTTAGAAAAAACTTCCTGTCAAGATAGTTAAGCACTGGAATAAATGAAGGTTGTGAAATTTCCGTCATTGGAGTTTTTTAAGAGCAGATTAGACAAACACCTGTCAGGGATGGGTCTTGATCAATAGTTTAAAAACTTTTTTATTGGTAACCCCTTTCAAACAGTGAGCCTCTGAGTGCAGCCCCCCTGAGCAGCTAGGGCTGTCAGCCCTGCCACAGCAACTCACATGACACCAATTTTTAAAAAAGGCTCCAGAAACAAACCTGGCAATTACAAGCCGGTAAGCCTAACTTTAATACCAGGCAAATGGTTTGAAGCTATGGTGAAGAACAGAATTAGCAGACACATAAGTGAACGTGATTGGTTGGGGGAGAGTCAGTGTGGTTATTGTGAAGGAAAATCATGCTCCACCGCTCTACTAGAATTTTTTGAGGTGGTCAACATGAATGTGGACGATGGTGATCCAGTGAGTATAGTGTACTTTGATTTTCAGGAAGCTTTGGACAAGGTCCCTCACCAAAGCTCTTAAACAGAATTAGCTGTCCTGGGATAAAAGAGGAGGTCCTCTCCTGGATCAGTTCCTGGGTAAGAGATGGGAAACAAAAGGGTGGGAATAAAAGGTCAGTTTTCAGAATGGGGAGAGGTGTCCCCCTAGGGTCTGTACTGGGACCAGATTTGCATGTCTGTAAAGCAGTTCAAGATTCCAGTGTAAAGGGCTTCGTATGGGTGCAGAGCTGTCGTCCACCCTTCGGCCTCCCCGGCCCCTTCCAGTTCAGGCCGTGGAAGAATAAAGGCCCCTTGTCCCCCGTGTGGCTGTGTCGTTCTCCCTGTTGTAGAGAGGGTGACAATCACGCCACCAGCAGCCGTGTTGTCAAACTTCCTTCCCTGCCCGACCCTCTTTGCCTAGTAACTGGTGCCACCCGGCTGTACTGTCCCGGCCTCCTGTGCTCAGGTTAAGGCATCCCGGTTCGTCCGGTACCTACCTAAGCCCTGTGGGGCGGAGACTCACTCCCCTTCCTGCCCAGCGCACATGGCGAGCGCTCACCAAAAGGGAATGACAGTGATGTTACGCTTTGGCCCCGGATTCGGCGGCTGGTTAGTGGCGGCCGTACAGGTAGCCGGTACTGTGTGTGAACCAGCTCACGCCTTGTATTGCGTATCCGGCATTGTATCCGGCTTTCCGTAGCCTCCCCAGCATTCCTCCGGCAGCTCCCTTGGGCTGTTGGCTTCTTTCCATGTTCGGCATTAACGGGGCCCCTGTTGTCTTGTTGATGCAGCAATCCACGAAAACGCCTTCATCCTCTTTATCACCTCGGCCCTGGGTCACATGCTCCTGACTTGCATTCTGTGGCGTATGACTAAGAAACACACAGTAAGTCCCGAGGTACAGTAACCTTCCCTTCTCTACTCGCTGCTGTTCTGTGCGGTGGGGCGGGGTCGCGCGACTGGGGGTGGCGGGCTTTGTGTCTGTCTCTTGTAAGCCTGAAAGTGCCAGGTCGGACCCCTTTGTGTGTGACGCTTCCCGAGAGGAAAGATGCTCCCTGCAAAACATATGATGGTCCAGTTCACTGAAAAGAACTGGACTTTTATCTGCACTCTTGAAAGCTTTGATTTCTTTCCTGCTTCCCCTAAAACATATGAAAACAGGAGCTGGTTAAGCTTTCTGTTGTGGAACTGATTTCCTTGAGCCTATAAACTTGTCCTGCGGAGTCCCTGCTTTGTTATCTGGACTGTGTCTAGCTTGCCTTGCTGGCTGGGACCCTGTGTTTCATGGAAGAGTGAAGACATCTGGTCTTGGAATTTGTTATTAATACGTACCATCAGAGGGCAGTATTGGGCAGTCTGGTTTAATACTTCGCAAAGCTCTCGTCCTTTCCTCCAAGGTCTCGGCATCCCCGCAAAGGGGTGTTAGTCTCTTTTCTAAGCTGGTAAATTGAGGCACCAAGGGGTTACATGACTTCTCTGTCATAGAGCAAGGCAGACACAGAACCCAGGAGTCCTGACTCTCAGTCCATCGCTCCAGGCACGGGACAGGCCCCTACTTCCGCTCCCTGTTCTGTAGAGAGAGGGCCGCTGGTTTCGAAGATACAGACAGTTTAACATCCTACTAAACCGGTGTTGGGTTATTTCACGAGGGGGGGGGGTGCCTTGGTTCTCGGGCATTAGATGGGCTGTGGATTCCTGCTTGTAGGCAAATGAGGGCTTTTACATTAAGCCTTTGCACTTTGACAGAGCTTTCTGGATCTCCGTGCTTTCTAAGGCCCCAGAACCGTCTGCCGTCTGTCTACTTCCCTTTGTTTAATCCGCTCTCAGCACGGGGAATGGTCTAGATCAGGCCCCCCAACCCTTGGGTCACAACGTCAAATTGGGTCACCAGGATGTGTCAAAGGCACTGGGTGGGTTGCTTTGCCCACCCCACACTCATCCCACGGCAGCGGCTCCTGCAGCTCCACTCCTGCAAGGCAGATGGGGCTCAGCTCCAGGGGTTAAAGTAAGGGGGAACGCACTGGAACGCAGTTCCGGGGCCCACAACTTTGAGGAGCCAGAGTTCCGGAGCCCCTAAAAATAGAAAAATCTGGTGGAACGCATATTCCACCCTGCCCTGGCTACTGGAAGGTCCTACACCCCACCGTTGTTAATCACAATAATTATTGTGTTATGCAGTGTTCGCTAGTTTGTGACAGTAATTGCTATAGACATAAACACCATATAAAACTATAAATATTTTTATGGAGTGATAACCGATGCATGTGGTACTGAGAAATGGTTGCAAATGCCTACCTGGGCTGAGGCCCACACATCATGAAGGGGGCCCAGGCAATACAGGAAGGGGGCCCGGAGATTAGGAGGGTTCCGGGGCCCGTCAAATTATACTTTAACCACTGCTCAGCTCCCCACGCCGGGCAAAGCGACCTGGGCGCTGGGCCGTAGCACCGCACAGGATTGGCCCAGCCGTCCTCCAGCACAATGACACTGTGCCAAATATGAACGAGTGGCGGGGTGGCCCCGGGCACCAGCTCCCAACACCATTCAGATACGTTTGGCCCAGCCAGACCACACCTGAGGAAACTGCAACCCCAGAGGTTCCAACGCCCGGAGCAGGGAGCACGGTCCTGTGGGACAGGAGCCACCACTGTAGTACGCACAGTGTGTGATACAGTGCACGTTACATTAATGTGTATGTTAGTTACTGTGCGTAAAAAACGCTGAGACAGCCAGATACATTTGGCACCGTGCAATGCCTGAGACAGAACATTTGATGGGTGGGTTCTGAGTTATTACAGAGAATTCTTTCTGGGGTGACTGGCGGCGGAGACTTACCCACGTGTTCAGGGTTTAACTGATCGCCATATCTGGAGTTGGGAAGGAATTTCTCTCCAGGGCAGATTGGCCTGGGCGCAGGGGGTTATTTTGCCATCCTGTGTAGCTCATCTGGATTCTCTGGACCTTGAAGTCTTTAAACCAGGGGTCGGCAACCTTTGTCGGCCCCTGGGCCAGCCCCGCCCACCACACCCACAGCAGGTGCCGGGGCTGGGCCAAAAGGGGGTGGGGTCAGGTCTCGGGTGCCCAGCCATCTGGGGACGGGCTGGCACCCGCTGGCAGGCGGCCTTTGGTTTCTGGGGCCGGCTCCCATCAGCACTGGTGGCGTGGGGCTGATGGCCCCGCCCCCTGCTGGATGGGGGCGGAGCGGGTCAGGTTGGGTCGGCCCGCCCAGAGCCGCGCCGCCGCCAGCAAGACAGAGCCGGCTCCGGCCATGGCCGGCAAGGAGCCGGGTCAGCTCAGCCTGCTCGGAGCCGCTGCTAGCGACGGGCAGCCTCCAGGGCCAGCAGCGGCGGCTCCGGGCAAGCCGAGCCGACCCGGCCCCTTACCAGCCATGGCCGGAGCCGGCTCTGTCTTGCTGGCGGCGGCGCGGCTCTGAGCAGACCGGCCAGCTGACCCCCCCCCACCCCCACCCTCCTCCCCTCCAGCAGCCCTGCCCATCAGGGGCTGCAGCCAGCAGGGGCCATCAGCCGCGCCGCAGCTGTTGGCCGCGCCCCCCAGCAGGGAAGCCAGGCGAGCGGGGCCAGGCCGCCCTGGAGGGTGGGGCCAGTGAGGATCAGCTCGCGTGCCAGGTTTGGCCCGCGTGCCGGGGGTTGCCGACCCCTGCTTTAACCCATGATTTGAGAACGTCAATAGCTCAGTCACAGGATAGAGGCTTATTACAGGAGAGGTGGGTGAGGGTCCGAGGCCTGCGTTGTGCAGGAGGTCAGACTAGACGATCATATCCGTAGAAGGAAGAGGAAGCGTGAAAACACCCAGCGCTGTTGGTGATTTCCCACCCCGCTGGACTGTCTCATTTTTCTTTGGCCCCTTTTGCAGAAATCAAAGAAAGAAACCAACACCACTCTGACTCTTTGCCCAGGTTGCTGCCTGTCTCGTGGCTGTTCCTAGAATATCTGCTACCCAGCGGGCGTGTGTCTCTGCAGCACACGTTATAACACCTCCGTGTAGCCTTGAGGGAAATGCCCTCAGCTGGGAAGTAAAAGTGGCCCCCCTGGAAGGAAGCTGGGAAGGAGGAGGCCAGGAATCGGGTTAGCCCAGGGTTAGCGTGGGAGTGCCCAGCTGTTCGAGGTGGCAGCACGCGGCGTGTGAAGTGACTGATGGTTCTGTGGCAATGGAGGAGTGGGAAACGATGCACAGGGCGTGGAGTGTCGTGCGGCGGCCCGCGCTGCCAGTGAGTGTAGCTTTTCTTTGCGGTTCAGCATCCCCAGGTAAAATCTCAACCGGGCGCTGGCTTGGTCCGGACAGGGAGCTGCCCTGCCTGCAGGGGCCTGCGCATGCGGGATTGTGGAAACTGAATCTGCCAAGTCACCGCTCTGCTGTTTCGTTTGGTCTTTCCGAGAAGATGAGGAAACCTGGCCTGAGTGCTGTGGGCTCGCCAGCCCGTGCTGCCCCCCCAGAGCCCCCACAGCTCAGGCTGGCCTGGCTGGTCCCGGTCTGACAGGCCGCACTGGGGAGGCCAAACAGTGTTCCCAGCCCTGGCCCTGGAGTGGGTGCCTTGGGCAGTATGTACTGTCCCCCCCTCCCCAGCTGGACGGTCTGGCCAGTCTGCTGCTCCGCCCCCATGTTGGCCCCACAGTTCTCCCAGGCAGGGAGTCCCCACCCGGCTGCCCCTGCCCACCCCATCCCGGGCTGGCTGGGACATGCTGGGGCAAACGACCCAGCCTGAGGGTGGGTCAGGAGCCTGCAAACCAAGGGCTCTGTCCCAAGCATCCTGCCTGCCCCCCCTGGCTGGCTGGGCCCTGGGCTTCCCTGAGCACCGGCTCGTGCCAGCCAGTGCCGGCCTCCCCTGCTGGCTGGTGTGGGGGCGGGAGGTGGTCCGCAAGAGTTGGTAGCCCTGGGCCCTCAGGGGCCTTGATCCGGCCCTGCCTTTGGGGACACGTTAGGGCTGCAGAAATGCCCTGTTGTTTTTTGCTGTGCTCACACTCTAGAACCTGCTGCACTTGATGTATCGTGCAACCCTGGTGATAGGACCCGCTCCGGGGACCCCTAAAGCTACGGCTGAGCTGGAGTTGCACACATCTTCCAAAGAAATGCGCTCGGTCTCCATTCTGACCCCGGCTGTGCTTGTGAATTGCCTTTTCCCTGTACTGCCCATCACTTTAGTATCTACCAAGCAGGCTGCACGTGAAGATCTAAAGCCTTTGACCTTCGTTCCTCCACTTGGAGAGATCGTAGAATCATAGGGATGGAAGGGACCTCACGAGGTCATCTAGTCCAACCCCTGCTAAAAACCAGGACCACTCCCATTAAATCACCCCAGCCGGGGTATCGTCTAACCGGGCCTTAAAAATCTCCAAAGATGGAGATTCTACCACCTCCCTAGATAGCCCATTCCAATGCTTCACCACCCTCCTAGTGAGAAAGTTATTCCTAATATCCAACCTTGACCTCCCCAGCTGTAATTTGAAACCATTGCTCCTTGTTCTGTCCTCTGTTACCCTCGAGAACAGCCTAGCTCCCTCCTCTTTGGGGCATCCCTTCAAGTAGTTGAAGGTTGCTATCAAGTCTCCCCTCAGTCTTCTCTTCTGTAGACTAAATAAGCCTAGTTCCTTCAGTCTCTCCTCATAAGTCATGTGCCCCAGCCCCCTAATCATTTTTGTTGCCCTTCGCTGGACTCTTTCTAATTTGTCCACATCCTTTCTGTAGTGGGGAGCCCAAAACTGGACACAGTATTCCAGATGCGGCCTGACCAGTGTCGAATAGAGGGGAATTATCACATCCCTCGATCTGCTGGCAATACTCCTACTGATGCAGCCTAATATGCCATTGGCCTTTTTGGCAACAAGGGCACACTGTTGACTCATATTCATCTTCCCGTCCACCAGAACCCCCCCAGCCTGTAGCAGTGCATGGGATTTTTTCATCCTAAGTGCAGGTCTTTGCACTTGTCTTTGTTGACCCTCATGAGGTTTCTTTTGGCCCAGTGTCCAATTTGTCCAAGTCTCCCTGGATCCTGTCCCTGCCCTCCAGAGTATCTACCATTCCCCCCAACTTGGTGTCATCCGCGAACTTACTAAGCACACAGTCTATTCCATCATCAAGATCATTAATGAAGATGTTGAATAGAACCGGCCCCAGGACCGACCCCTGGGGCACTCCACTCGTTACCGGTTGCCAACCAGACATCGAGCCATTGATTCCTACCCGCTGAGCACATTGATCTAGCCAGTTTTCGATACACCTTACGGTCCACTCGTCCAACCCATACTTCCTTAACTTGCCGACGAGAATGCTGTGGGAAACCATATCAAAAGCCTTGCTAAAGTCAAGGTATACCACGTCAACAGCTCTTCCTGCATCCACAAATCCAGTCATCTCATCATAGAAGATCAGGTTGATCAGGCACGATTTGCCCTTGGTGAATCCATGTTGACTGTTCCTGATCACTCTATTTTCCTCCAAGTGTTTCAGGATGGATTCTTTGAGGACCTGCTCCATGATTTTCCCAGGGATTGAGGTGAGGCTGACCAGTCTGTAGTTCGCCGGATCCTCCTTTTTCCCTTTCTTGAAGATAGGTACTATATTTGCCTTTTTCCAATCCTCCGGGACCACCCCCGTTCGCCACGAGTTCTCAAAGATAATGGCCAGCGGCTCTGCAATCACTTCCCCCAACTCCCTCAGCACCCTCGGATGCAGTTCATCCGGCCCCATGGACTTGTGCACATCCAATTTCTTTGTGTTCCCTAACCTGGCTTTCCATCACCAAGGGCCACTCTTCTCTCCATTCTGCGTTACCCCATGTAGTAGCCTGGGAGCTGGCCCTCCCTGTGAAGACTGCAGTAAAAAAAAGCATTGAGTACTTCAGCCTTTTCCACATCATCCACCACGAGGATGCCTGCCCCATTCAGTAAGGGACCTACACCACCCCTGATCCTCTTCTTGTTGCTGATATACTTATAGAACCCCTTTCTGTTATCCTTCACATCTCTTGCTAGCTGCAACTCCAGTTGTCCTTTGGCCTTTCTGATTTTATCCCTGCAGTCCCGAGCAATATCTTTATACGCCTCCCTCGTCATCTGTCCAAGCTTCCCCTTCTTGTAAGCTTCCCTTTTAAGTTTCAGCTCCCCGCAGAGTTCCCTGCTAAGCCACGCTGGTCGCCGTCCACATTTGCTGTTCTTTCTGCACATCGGAATGTTATCTTCCTGTGCCTTTAACAGGGTTTCTTTAAAATACAGCCAGCTGTCTTGGACACCTTTCCCCTTCAGATCAGCCTCCCATGGGACCCTGCCCATCAGCTCCCTAAGGGAGCCAAAATCTGCTTTTCTGAAGTCCAGGGTGTGTGTTCTGCTTCTTTCCTTCCTTCCATTGATCAGGATCCTGAACTCTACCATCTCATGGTCGCTGCTGCCCAGGTTGCCATTTACTTCTACTTCCCCGATCAATTCTTCTCTGTTTGTGAGCAATAGGTCTAGAGGTGCAAGGCCCCTAGTTGGTTCCTCCAGCATTTGTACCAGGAAGTTGTCCTCAATGTTCTCCAAAAACTTCCTGGATTGCCTGTGCACTGCTGTATTATCTTCCCAGCAGATGTCAGGATAATTGAAGTCCCCATGAGAACCAGGGCCTGTGATCTGGAAACTTCTGCTAGTTGTCCATAGAACGCCTCATCCACCTCCTCCTTCTGGTCTGGCGGTCTGTAGCAGACACCCACCACAACATCCCCCTTGTTGCATTCTCCTCTAAACCGAACCCACAGACTTTCAACCGGCTTGTTTCCACTTTCATAGTGGAGCTCCGAACAGTCATACAGCTCTTTTACATAAAGAGCTACTCCTGCACCTCTTCTTCCCGGCCTGTCCTTCCTGAACAATTTATATCCATCCATGGCAGTGCTCCAGTCATGCAAGATATCCCACCACGTCTCTGTTATTCCAATTATATCATAGATCCTTGTCTGTGCCAGTACTACCAATTCTTCCTGCTTGTTTCCCAGGCTCCTCGCATTTGTGTACAGGCACCTAAGATACCAGGCCCATTGCCCTACTTTGCCCTGTCGATTCTCCCTCCTGTCGCATCTTCCTCCTTGCAATTTCTCTGTGTCCTCCTTCCCCACTCGCCTGAGGTATTAAGGCTTCATTAGGACACTGTAGACAATTATTTGATCTCACCCCAACCTGCCTCCCCAGTTCTGACTAGTCTCTCTTTTATTCCTGCTGTTACAGCCCCGGCTCCCCCCAACTTCCATCCCTTCCCCCAGGTTTCCCTCAGTTCCATCCCTTCCCCCAGGTCTCCCTCATTGTGACTTACCTGTGGGCCTTGGTCACCTTCCCCCTTCGAACCTAGTTTAAAACCTTCCTCACTAGGTTAGCCGGTCTGCTTCCAAATATGCTCTTCCCCTTCCTGGATAGGTGGAGTCCGTCTCTGCCTAGCAGTCCTTCTTCCTGGAACAGCACCCCATGGTCGAGGAAGCCAAAGCCCTCCCGGTAACACCATCTCCGCAGCCAGGCATTCACCTCCAGGATGCATCTATCTCTGCTCGGGCCCCTACCCTTGACCGGAAGGATCGAGGAGAACGCCACCTGTGCACCGAACTCCTTCACCCGTGCTCCCAGAGCCCTGTAGTCACCTTTGATCTGCAGAGGGTCACCTCTCGCAATATCATTGGTTCCCACATGGATGAGTAGCATGGGGTAGTAGTCAGAGGGGTGGATGATTCTCGACAATCCCTCCATAACGTCTCGGATACGGGCCCCCGGCAGGCAGCATACCTCCCGAGAGGCCTTGTCCGGGCGACAGATGGGTGCCTCCGTCCCCCTCAGAAGAGAGTCACCAACCACCACAACCCGACGTTTTCTCCTGGGTGTGATGGTTGTGATCCTCCCAGCCTCAGGGGTGCATGGCTTCTCCTCTTCCATCTCATCTCCCGTCTGTAGTGCTGCGTAGCGGTTCTTTACCACAACGGAGGGTGGGATGGGAGCAGGGGCGGAGCACTGTCTGCTGCCAGAAGTAACCAGCTGCCAGTGTCCTCCCTGTGCCAGAGCCATCTCATCCTTCTCTGAGGGTGTGGCAGCAGTCCTTTGCCTCTGGATAGTTCCTTCATCCTTGCATGTTTCCTCATGGATGCTATCCAGGAACTTCTCCAGGGCATGGATACTCCTGAGCCTGGCCACCTCCTCCTGTAACTCCCCCACCTGCTTCCTGAGAGATTCCACCAGGAGACACCTGTCACATTGAATGATCTCCCCAGCCTGACCATCTGAGAGTGGGAAATGCAGGCCACAGTCCCTGCAAGTCCACGCCAGGATCTGGGTAGAGATATCCATGGTCAGTATGTCTGTCTGGATACAGGCGCAGGTGGAGGAGACAGTAGCAGTGCTGGCACAAGCGGTGCGGGTCCTCTTCACCATAGTAGCTACACAAAACACAAACTTCCCCCAAACTCCCTCGCAAACTCCCCTGTTTGCAGTCCCTGTTCACAAGCTCCCCCTGGTCGCTCAGCCACTGGCTTTTAAGGCCTTCTCTGCCTGGGTCAGCCCTTGCCCCTCATTAAGCACACAGGGGAAGGGGGATCACAAGGCTGATTGAGCTGAGCAGGGCTGAGCAGAGAACAATGGTACAAACAGCCCCCAGACAATCACACAATCACAATCCCAACTCACACAGTAACTGACAATTCACAGAAATCACCTGTGGGAAAAAAAGACACAAGCACAAGCACACACAGTCAGCAATTCACTCTCTCCCTTGCTTCTTCAGCAAGGGGATCTCCTTCGCCTCCTTCTCAGGGCTTCTCCTTCTCCTTCCCTCGCAAACTCCCCTGTTTGCAGTCCCTAGAAGTCCACTCCTTAGTTCTGCAGTGGGCACTTCTCTGGCTCGGGGATTTGAATTACACAGAAAGGCGTTCTCCTCCGGTTTGGATGGAGGGTAGGTTGACCAGATAGCAAGGGTGAAATATTGGGACAGGGTAAGATAAAGCCCTGAACGTTGGACTGTCCCTATAAAATGGGTCACCGTAGGGGGGTGTGCTGGCTTTGGCATTTCGGTTGCGGGTTCCATGTGGCGCCGTGCTGGACTGCTTCGGCCGAGCCCGGGAGCAGGGATTCGCTCTCACAGATGCTACGTCCTCTTCCTCTCTGGGATGTTGTTCTGCGATTGAGAGAAGCTGGCTTCACGTCTCAGGGTGGCATGGGATGCGCAGGGGGAAGTTGCCCTGGCTCTCTGCTCGGTTTGTTTAGGGGTCTCCCTTGCCCTGCTCTGTCCCTCCCACCTGAGGCGTTTGGCAGACCCCTCAAATGGTTAAGCCTCAGGGCTGCCGGCTGAGATGTAGAGCAATCTGTCTCTGCTCAGCAGCTGGGGAAGCCGAGCAACTTGCCCAGTCCCAGAAAGCCAGAATTGAAACGCAGATCTCCTGATGCCCCACCTCGTGCATGAGCCTCCCGACAGGCTCTTGCTTCTCTTCCTGGCTGTTTTCAGTGGTGCCCCCCAGCTGTGAGTGCTGTCAGGAGGTGGCGCTGTGACACGAAGAGAGGCTGCCGACAGTCACGTGCGTTCCTCACCATTAAATAGATCTGAAATAAACCGGTCAAAGTTCTAGTTAGCACTTGAGTGCGTAGCTGTCGGGGCTGCTGGGATCTGGGCAGGATCCTCCCACCAGCTCAGTGTTTGCTGTAATCAGTTCGCCCCTGGCTGCCAGCCTGTGACCGCGAGAGACGGGGGGGGGTCCTGGTTCCCCCATGGCTCTAATGGGGAGAGAGTGGGGGAAGAGCTCTGATGGGCTGTGTTTTGCTGGGGACTACTGAAAACAGACCTCACAGAAGAGGAGCTGTGCCCCCAGCGAGCAGCTGAGAAGAGAGAGACTTTCTTAGGTGAACCAGGCCTTCATCATGTATCGAGGAGCTCTGGGGAAGAGGGAAACCGAGGACAGAACCGCCCAACACCAGCAAGGGGCGCTGCAAGACTGGCGAGCCCCTCCGCAGTCTCATACGGCGTGAACAGTGCGAGTCTGGGGGGGGTTTCTGGCCTGCACTGTTCAGGGTGTTAGTTTTTTGATGGACCAGCCCCTCCCCACAGCCTGCAGGTGTATCTAACCGGATCCCACATAACCCGCAGGACCAGCCAGAGTTGGATCAAACTCGCCCTCTTACACGTACTGACTCTTTGCCAGCAGGCGGCACCTTATCTTTCGGTGCCTGGAGGCAGGGCCTGATGTCCTGGGCAGGGGTCTGCCCCAGGGGCCACACTGGAATAAGCCGCCATCGCACACTTCCTTTGGCTGACCCGGGGGAGCGGGGTTTTGGGTTTAGAAGGCACGCAGCCTAGGCGGTGGGGGGGCATGCTGGGCTCTTCCGGCCCATGGCAGCTGGCTTCTCCAGGCTGGTGCCAAGCGAAGGCCTGGAAGCTGGTGCTTGGGCCCGTCTCTTGTGACAGGCAGGATGTTTTGCAGGGGGCAGAAAGGGTCGGCCAGGCTGGCCGGCCCGTTGGGGCTGTTGCCACATCCGTCTCCCTTCCCAGCCGAGCGAGCGAGCGTTCATTCGCGGTGGGCTGGAACTGCCAGGCTCAGCATTGCTTAGAGAGAAGTTGGGTGGCAGTTGCTGACCTGGTAGGAAATTCTCATTGTAGGAGAATCGGAGGGTTATTCAGGGGGAAAACCCAGAGATGGCCTCGCATCCTCTCAGTGCTGCCCTCCCACGGCAAGCTGTGGCCCACGGGCGAGCTCCTTTCTTGGCTCCCCCCCACAGGGAGCTGGTTTTGGCTGGGTTCGCAGGGTGGCAGTCAGCAGGCTGGGTGGCAGGAGGGCTTGCGGGGAGGGAGGAGGGACGCATAGGTTGGAGGAGGCGGACACAGAGTCCTCCACGGGAGGGAAGGGCCTGGCGGGCCCACATGGGGCTCCAAGGAAGAATTCCAGCCCATCCCCTAGCCTTAGAAACTCTCCTCCCAGGGCCGTGGCCCAAGGGCACTCTAGTTACTAGCTGTTCCTGGGCACCGTTCACTTGGGAATCAGCTGGTTCCAGTCTGACCCCCTGCTCACCACAGGCCAGAGAATTGTGCCCTGTACCTTGGGCCTGGTCCGGCTTGAGACGGAGACATGATCACTCCCCCGGGGACTTTGTTCCTAGGGTTAATTGCCCTCCCCGCTAAAAGTTGGGGCTTGTGTTTAATTGGGATTGGCCTGCTGGCTTTCAACCACCGGGTCGTGGGGTGCTTTTCTTCCCTAGAGTCAAGAGCCCTGAGCGCGCTCTTAACAGCTGGTAACGCGCCATCCCAGAACGTCTCCCAGCTCAGGGGAGTCACGGCCGCTCGGAACGAAGCGTTTCGGGACTCTTGACCCTCCATTTTAGTAGAAGACAAATCCTGAGCGATAGCGTTTCTGGGATCAGATTCCTAGGGCGGCACCTGCTCCCTTTTCCAAGCGTCATTAAGGAGGCCTGGGGCTGGGGCCTGGAGCAACACTTTCGTGAGAGAGACGTGGCACCAAACCAAGGCATTTCCTTCCGACCCAAAGGGTGGGGGGCCCAGGATGGTGGCCAGAAAGAGCGGAGCAGAGGTAGGAATGCCCCTTTGGGTCTGACCAGTTCCCCTGTTCTGGGGGCCAATTTCAGCCCTGGTGTAAGGGGTTCAACACCGCTGGTTATCCAGGGTTTGCACCTGGGGTGGGGGAGGAGTGTTAGCACACCCCTGAATGTGCAGAGTTTGCACACGGGCGTGTGTGTGCACTGCTACTGGTTAGGCAGGGATTTGCACATGGGTCGGGAGGGTTGCCTGTGTACACCACAACTGGTTATGCAGGCGTTTGCACCCTGTGCGGGTGCCTGTGTGCATGCGTGTATGTCCCCAACAGGAATCTGAGCTCTTGCAAAAGCCTTGCGCTCATTACTTCTTGTGTTGCAACTGTCTTTGAGCAAGGGCAGGAAGGCGTTGGGGAGCTTGTCTGTAATGGGGAAGTAGACGCTCCAACCACCACGGGTCGGTTTCCAGTTACAAGGCTGCAAATAATAAGCGAACAAGCAATGCAAGGAAGTCTGCAACGTGGGGAGGAAAAGAGTGCAGGCGGGAATGGGGCGGTGTAGGGGCGAGAGTAAGGGTGATGGAGAATGGGCTGAATAAAGGAGAGAGCAGGGCAGAGGGTTCGGGGGAGTCCCAAGTCCAGAGATAAGTTTGACCCAGCCCCCACCTTTAGACACAGCTCTGCGAGAGCTCCCCCCATCCCCAGGCTGGAGTTCCGGTTGAACATCTCCGTTTCCCCAAGTCTTTCCCTCGTTTTGCGATGCTGTTTGCTAACGATGACTCCTCTGCAAACCACCTGCCTTGGCCGGCTTTCTCTTAAGGCGTCAACTAGCAATGCAGTGAAACGCGCTAGTTTCATTTCGGGTTGGTCTCTGCCTGTGCAGACCCATTTCCCCTCTTCTCCAGTAGCTGCCGTCACCGCCATCTGCACTTTCTGCCGTGAAATTTCCCAGCCGCTGCTTGCATGATTTCAGCTCCATTAGCTGAACCATGTGCCAAGACCGGCTACGGTGTAAACAGAAGCTGGTAGACGGCTCTGTGATGCTATTCATCACTCTGTGCTGCAGCCGTCCCACCTGGGCTCTGATTCTAGCAGGTTATCACCTGACCAGGAGACCTCTGAAGGGCATTGGTGTGATGGGAGGCACCTCGTATTTTGCTTTTATGTCTCTCTGAATCAAGAGCTTTTCACAGGACTTGGTATGTGTTACCCCTGGAGTCCTGGCCTTGCGGCAGCGATCTCTGGCTAGCTCAATTTCCTCCTGCCTTTCCCAATGGTATTCTTACTCGTTTACTGTTCTGCAGGGTCGTGGCATCAAAGTTAAATAGCTACCTAGCTCACCCCAGAGGGGACTGCATTTCAGTCCCTAAAAGCTCGGTTTAAGTCTGCAAGGGCCTTGGTGAAAGATGCTCTGCATGTAGCGATCCACAGCTAGAGAAATGTGTGTGAGCTGAATTATTTAAAATGCATTTCTGGGGGTCCTCGGCTCCGCAGGATCAGCTGTCCTTGGGCATTGTACGGGACGTATCGCGTAGTATTTAGCAACCAGACGGTCTCTCTGTTCACAGTGTGAATGTGTATCAGAACCTGTGTCTCCTCCAAACTCGGGTTTGCTAACAACTCCCTCACACCGTGAGCCAGCACACAGCATGTGCAGCCCACAGCACGGCTGCCGGTCAGTGAGATGAGCCAGCTATAAATACAATTCTCAGCACAGGAGCTGTATTTGTCCTCATGTTCACCACATGGGAACCAGAGAAAGGTTCAGAGGTGACACTTTCGCAGCGAAAGTGCAGACATGAGCTGAGCTGGAGACACTGCAGAGATGCAGCTTTCAGACAAAAGCCTCTCGCATCCCGCCAGCCAGGCTCGGCCGCAGAGTCCTTCCCGCGTTTCGTGCGCGAGTGAAGGGAGGCCCAGAGAGGAGTGACCGACCGGCCCGGGGTGACTCGAGTCACGTCAGGACAGTGGGAGCCAAGCCTGGAGGGAGGGTGCCGAGGAGGGAACGGGAGCAGACCAGCCTCGGGTGTGCTGTCTCAGAGGGTTTAAAGGCCCAAAGTTTGCCATGGCAAGAGCCGCTGTGTGATGGGGACAGGGGTAGAGCTGGTGCCTCTGGGTTTTCCTTCGTCCTGTGCAGCCCGGCGTGATAGGGAGGGTGGCCTGGGACTCGCCTGCTGGAATATTGCTGTGGCTGGAGCTGGCAGTTCTCTGCGGGGTGGGGAGGAAACCGTCTGCTGACTAACCCCTGAGCACATGGGAAATGTGCCTCAGCGCGAGGCCTGCAAACTGCTGGACTAAAATATTCTTGGCTGCGGTTTCTTGGGCCAGACACATTAGGTACCTACTGCTGCACGCAGGCCGCTGCTGAAGACCAGGAGGGGGCTGGTGGGGGCAGGTGCCCAGCGTCTCTCCCTGCTGTCTTGCCAGGAGGGAAGGAGGAAGCCGAAACGACTGACTGAGCAATTTCAGCTTCCTGCAGTTTTGAACGGTAGCCGCTGCAGCGTCCTGAGCAGCTGGTGCTCTGGGCTGAGCCTTTAGGAGTCTCGCTGCCGAGCGGGAGCCCTCTGAGAAGGGAGGGGAGCGTGCGGCTGATGCCAGGCAGGCCGGGGCCATCACGCTCTTCGTCCTGTGCCACTGGATGGATCAGCCTCTCTGCACCTCCCTGCGCGATCTGCCCAGCAGCCCTCGCCCCCCACTGCTCTGCTGTTTGCATCATGTCCCTCGCTCTTCTGGACAGTGCTCTCGGCTAGGGCCGCTTTCCCAGGCAGCTGGCCCCTGTCTGCTCCTCTGGTGTGATCCGTGGAGGAGGCAGAACAGAGGAGCGGTTCCCCCAAAGTGAGGTTTCTCTCCTGGGCCCAGAGATGGGCAGCAGAGCCGGGGGGACAGAGTGACGAGATCCCAGCCCTCTCTCAGCTGATAGCTCCTTGGGGCTGGAGCACAGACAGGGCCGGATCCCCACACCACCCTTCCATCTCACACCGCTCGTTAGTGGAGACAGACACTCAGACGAACAGGAAACAGCCCAGCTCCTCCAGGGAAGTATCGCACTGTCTCGTGGAGGCCCCCGTCCCTGGATGGTCCGTGTACCTCAGCGCATCCCCAGACGTATCCTCACCTCCTGTGAGGCCCGGGGTTGCTTTGACCTCCAACGTGCTGCTGAGGACCCGAGGCCCAGGCGGACTGCACATGCATATGCCGTGGGTTTGAGCCCAAGCCCCCCTTTCGTCCACACACGCTCCAGCCTGGCCCAGGTCAGCAGGCACTCAGGGCTCAGCCCCAGCCCGAGTCGCCGTCTGATTTGGTTCACGCCCTGCTGTTTTGCAGCCCAAGCCGCAGGCCCGACTGAGAGGGTTTGCCTCGCGCGGCGTGGCCGGGCGCCCCTGGCTTACAGCGCAGTGCGGACGCACCAGCCCAGCTTGGAACGTGAGCCTGCAGGCCCAGGTCCCCACCGACCACGGTTTGTAATCGTACCCTTAGATACTCACCCCGTCTCCCAGGGGGACCGGAGCAGAGCCTTGAGCCTAGACCTCATCAATTCCTGCTGCGGGGAGACGGTCCAGCGTGCCACACCACAGACCACTGCCTCCCGCCTCTTACTGCCCCAGCGCGGGGAGGTAGCTTTGGATCTGGACTCAGGGACCATGGGGAATCTTGGACCTGGGCCCAGCCTGGTCGTTGGAGGTGCTGCTGAGGCAGAGGTGTTTGCTAATGCCAGGGCGTGTCTAGACAGCCCCAGGGTGCCCGATGCTGGCTGTCAATGACGGGTGTTTCTGGAGTGGCAGCTTGCTGAGCAGAGAATGGTCCATATGCTTCCCTGACTGTACAGGCAGGGATTGGGTGCTCCCCACTGGAATGCGGCTGCCTCTGGGGTGGAACGTGGCAGTGCTACACAGCCGATTATAGGCTGGGAACTGTAGGCCAATTTGTCCAGTTGACAGGACAGAGGGAACGTAGGGAGTCGGAATGGAATTGCCTGGGCTGGAGTTTCACCAGGACGTGGGCATTAAATGCACTGGGAGCTTTCAGGGATCCGGGTTTGGGTTTTCTATCTCCTCTGAGAAAATGGCACCTCCAGCCAGCACGGTTCTTCCCCCCACCCCATTCTGCTGGGTGTTGGTTTGTTGCCTGGAGAGACCATGAATCACCGTCCCCCTTTTCTCCTCTACCGGAGCATTTCTGGGTGACCCCATCTGAACAGACCTGACCCTGCCTAGCTAGCGAAGCCCCAGTGATGTGAACTTTTCACCTGGTGCATCTTTCCCTGGCTGGTGTGAGATCAAGTTAAAGCAGCCTCAGGTTTGCTATGGACCAAGTGGCTTTTGGGATCTAAGTTTCTGGCCTTTAAATCTTGGCTTTGTCCCGTGCTGGAGAGCAGAAATCGCCTCCTTCACTCTCCTAAACGCCTTTAAACCGATTGGGGTTCTGCTGGTCCACACCACCGTCACCAAGAGGCTGCAGGGCTTGGCCTCAGAGAGCCCTGAGCAGCTGCCAAGTCGGTGAGCGCCCAGATGAGCCATCGGTTCTTTGTTCCTGCTGCTGCCCTGCAGAGACGTACCGTTTCCGCTGACAGAGGACCTATCTGAAAACAAGGTGATTCGTGACCCGCTTTTTCCTGTGTGAAAGTTTACGTAACAGATTTCTGCCTGCCTCGCTGGCTGTTACTTTACAGGAGGCCCTGGCACTCAAACAATCCGGCCCCACCCCAGTTCTGCGACAGTTGATTTAAAATTCAACAACATCTTTGCTTCTGGGAGCTCTGCGGGCACCGGACTGTGTCATCCTGCGGTAGCCCCACATTGGGGGTCTCCTCGCAGCGCCGGCTGGCACTGGGGCGGGGGGGGGAACGCTCTTGTTCCCAGCGCTCGTTTCAGAGCGTCTCTCACCCTGAGTCGCAGGCTTGGGGAAGGATGTGAGAGTGGGAGGTAGTGTGACCTACTGGTTAGAGCTCGGGACCCAAGCAGAGCTGCCACTATAGGTGAGCGGCTGATCTTCTCCCGAATTTCTTTCTCTTCTTGGAAGGACTCCCGGGGGGGGAACAAGTAGGGAGCCCGGTTTGGTCCTGACATGGCAGGAGTGAATCTGGCCCATGACCGGTTTGCCTAGTAAAAGCAGGAGCGTGCCTGGAGATCGAGGAAGGAATTACTTACATCGCACTCGAGTGCGATTGGGACTCTGGAGGGCCAGTCTCTGCCCTTGTCGAAGCAGAGGGCTGAGAAGATCTCTGCACAGCTGGGGGACTGAGACACAGTGTCACTTGCCAGAGGTCACACAGGAAATTTGGGGCACAGCAGGAGATAGAGAGCAGGTCTCCTGGGTCCCATCTGCTGCGTTACCCACAAGCCCATCCTTCCTCTGTGGGTTTTCCTCCCCGGCGTCACCTGTTTGCACACTACGGCTGGCGCTTTCGGTGGGCCGGTGGAAATTCTGATGCTGTGATTTGAATGCTCCGCGCGCTCAGCGGCCCCATGATTTGGAGTTTTTGCCGCGCTGGAGGAAACTCCCCTCCCACAGCTGAGAGGCAGGAGTAAGATGCCCTGCGGTTCTCCGTGTGTCCCCTTCCTGCTGTCCTGATGCAGTTTCTGGTCAGGCCGCCGTCCTCGCAGCCTCTGTGTCTCATGCCCTGGCCACTCGGGAGCCACCCCCTCCGCAGCTCCCAATCTGCCCCCGTCCTGCGCCCAGACGGGGCGCTTGCTGCCGGCTTTCCTCCTTCCGTCAGCGAGGCTGGGCCGACACGGGCAGGCCGACGTCAGGACTCCTGTTTGCTTTGCCCAGCGTCTTGGGTCTGCGTCCTGTGTTTCCGTGGCCGCGCCTGGCAATCTGGACCCGTCATTGGCGGAAAGTGGCCAGTTACTGGGGTCTGCAGGCCACGAGAGGAGTTAGGGGGTCCCAGCACAGACAGGCTGCAAAGACCGCCCAGAAAATCTGCTTGTGTGTGTCGGGGGACATAGACCCCTGGCCACAGCCTTCCCCAAGGGCCCTCCCCTCTTTGTCCTGCTGTGCTCAGGGCTGGGATGGAGGAGTCCTCCCCTCCCCCACGCGTTGTGCTGCTTGTGAAACGTGCACCCGCCCCAGCTCCGCTCCGTTGTGTGGTTTCCTCCCTTCACCGTGGCAAGCGCCGGGGGCACTGCTCCGGGGCAGGAGCAGCGGCCACAGCCTGCTTTGTTCTGGTAAACCCACTCCGAAGGAGCCAGGCTGCCTGCGGAGGGAGAAGATCCAGCCGGCACCCAAGGCGCTGGTAGTCAAAGTCCCTTCTAGTTCAGGGGCGCAGGGCGCTGTGGTCACATGACTGCACCGTGGAGGTGCCTCTCAAACTCAGACCCCATCCCCTTCAGCTGACAGGGAATCTCTTTTAGCTGTTGGCAGTGTAGGGCCTATGGCACATGGTTGAGCCGTCCGGATTCCTTCCTGCACCTGGAAACAAATGCCTGGAGTGATTCAGTGTTTCCCAGGCAGGTTAAGTGACTTCCCCGAAGCCACCCAATGAGCCGTTGGCAGAGCAGGAGTTAAACCTTAGGAAAGCCTAGATCACTTCAAGGTCACCCTCTTTCTGCCTCAACTCCTTGGGGGAAACAACCCCCAGTTCCAACAGCAAAGGAAAATGGGGGTTTGCCTCTTTTAAAATGGTGCTGATTGTAAATTTGAAGGCAGCCCCATAATTGGTCCATGGCTTTGGACCCATCTGTGCCCCGAAGGCTGGTGGCTGTTACAACCGTCTATGGGTACGGGAGAAGATCGGGGTGGGGGACAATTAGTGAGGACACAGCGCACAGGTAGCTTTCTGTGCCATTTATGGTGGTAGCTCATTTGCCGTCACTTGGGAGCGCTGTTCCAGTGGGGGCCAGCTGCACTCTCCTTTCTGGGCTCTGCCCGGAGGCGAGGGGGGCGTTTCAGGGTGAAGCCCCGGGGCTACAGACCTGGCCTCTGCAGGCTCCGGGCCGGGACTCTCAGCAGGACGCAGTTCTCAACTCGTGGGCAGCTTGCGGGCCAACCAGCCCCCAGCTGAGGCCTGTGACACGCACAGGGCCGTCCAGGCGGTCGACGTACTGTGTGGATGTGCTCACAGCAGGTTGAGAACCACCGCTCTGAGGTCTCTGCAGGAGGGAGCAGAGACTCCGGGGAGTGACGTGGGAAGGGGCTGAGCGCGGTGCGGGTGGCTGCTCCCCAGCCCTGCTTTTGGGGGTTGTGACCTTGTTCTGTTCCCTTTCAGGAGCGCAAGTCCTACAAGTGGAAGGTGCTGCTCTTCCTCTTCAATCTCATCACCTTCTCCTTGGCCGTGTGCGTCTACTTCCACCACAACTGGTACTGCGAGGCCGGAGGTAACAGATGGCTGGGCCCGAACCAGTGAGCAGGCTCCAACTTCCCAGCTAGTATGCATCTGCCCCGGCCTGCTGACCTCTCCTGGCCCTGGCTTTCCGGGCAGGCTGCCAGCTCCCCTGAGTTCGATAGCGGGTGTGCAGTGGAAACTCACGTCGGTAGACTGTGGACAGAGACACACCATTCCCCTAATGGCCTTCAGAAAGTGACAGCTTCCGTCCCACCCAGCTGGGGTTGAACGGCCCCTCTGGAAATAAGAGCGCCTTGTTTCCAATCTTCAGTCCGTAGATTCGGTTAACGTGGAGAGAGACGTGGTCTCGCTCGCGTTCATAGTTCTTCCCTTTCATCTGCCCATTTCCATGCAGCCCTGGGGAGGACTTCACACGGGGCCCTTGTCCCAGCCACCTGCGCTCCCCTTGACCCACTGCTCCTGGCCCACCAGGCCATGCTCCTGGCTACTGTGTTCCTGATGTGTTTCCTCCCTTCCTCTCTTAGCCTATACCATCTTCGCTTTCCTGGAGTATCTGGTCGTCCTCTCCAACATGGCCTTCCACATGACCGCGTGGTGGGACTTCAGCAACAAAGAGCTGGTGGTCAGCTCCCAGGCAGAAGACAAACGTTTCTAGGGCGGCCTCGCCTGTGCTGCTGTCGGCCTCTGAAGCCTCGTTGGTGCGAACATTGAGGCCCGGGAGCAGTGGTGGGAAGGGAGGGCGCTGATGTGCCTCAAGAGGAAACCCAGAGCATCCTTCATTGAGGCCTCACCAGCCCTGTCATGTTGTGGCAGCTGTTAAAAACGCCACCAAAAATACAGGAAGGCGGGGATGGCAGGGGCACGTTCTGATTACGCACAAATAACACAGCGACCTCTCTCCATGGATCTGACATTCCTGTGAACTGGAAGAACTTGAAGCCACGACACCTCTGGGACAGGAGCAGTTCGTGGAAGCCGAGGGGGCAGGAGCCAGGTGAGTCGACAGAGCAAGATGTTGGGGTGGCTGCTAACAGGCTGATGGATGCAGCGATGGGCTCCCCTGTGCTCTGGCTCTGGCTGTGACGCTGGCTGCAGCCCCAGACTCTCCGCGGGAACCTCCGCATGTAACAGTCGTGGCCCCTCCGAAGAGTCCTGTGCTGGATCAACGTGTTGATTCACTGCTGAGGTCCTGGGATTGAAACAGGAATTCTCCAGGGCGAGGCTCTCCAGTGAGCTCTGGCCCCTGCTTCCCTGTGCTCCCTTTCCGGGCACCGCGCTGGAGGGAAAGGGCGGGAATATCGGAGGAACACCCTCTAAAGGCTTTCAGGGCTCACTTGTTCTCTGCTCAGACAGCAGAGACCAGGACAGAAGTTCCAGTTCCTCTTCATTCAGACACTTCCTTGAGGGGTCAGTGACGGAACAGGGACCTTTTTCTGCACTGTCTTTGGCTGCCTGTTCCCCCTGCTCCTGTCTGACAGGTCGGCTTTCTTCTGCCTGCACAATCCTTGGCCAAGGTGTGGTGACGGTGCTGGGTCGGCCTTCCGATCACGCCTGGCTTTGTTTCCGCTGTGACGGCTGAGGGAGGAGATAGGGAGGTGTTAGCTCTTCAGGCGGGGAGGCCGGGAGAGTCTAGGAATCACTTGGAGGGAAGGCAGGAAGGACAGAGACAGGGCTATTGTGCCTAGATTGAACGAGATCCCGAGGACAAGAGAACTCGTGATAAATAGGGTCATAAGGTTTAGGACTGGTGCGTTGGAGGGGGCTTGAATAAATTATGCAAAGTGAACACTAAGAGGAGAGCGTCGGAGCAGTTCCTGGGACGGGCCAGGATGGGAGGGGACAAGCCCCCATTACAGTGGTTTTGGGGAGGCCTAAACTTCAGTGGGCCCGATGCCCAAAATGCAGAGCCCCCTGCCTTCTGAAAGGTCTGCCCCTTTAGGGGCTCGGGTTGAGCACCCAGCAAATTAAGCCTTCCCCCAACTCACTGCGTCCTCTTGGAAATCTGTCCCTTAGCTCCTGGGAGCTGTCAGGGCCAGTCGGCGCTCGAGACAGGCGAGAGCTCCAGAGAGTGGGGCTGGACAGGGTCTACAGAGACTGGGCTGGGGGCTTTCAGGTTGGCTCCCCTCGGAGAGGCCACGTCTCCAGCTGACCAGGCAGGAGCACAGAGGGTGAAGCCAGGGAGGGAGTGAAGGCCAACCCAGCCAGATGGGTGTCTCCTGGGCCACCCTCCAGGCTGACGCTGCTTCTCGTCACAGCCAGTCCTGTCCTCACCTGGATTGCTGGGAGAGGAGCTGGAACCACAGGGGGTTCCCGGCCAGAGGCTCCCGGCTACACGCTGGCTTCGGTGAAGTGGCTTTTGATTTACACAGTATCCCGCTAGCCAGGCGCAGCTGGAAGTGCTGGATTTCAAGGGGCACATGGTCTTATTCTGGAGGGCACCCCCAGCGGCCCTTACCAGCGACCCCCCTTGTTAGGCAACCCCCTCACCAGCTTAACAAGGCCGTCCCGGGGTCTCCGTGTTTTTCACGGGGCTGCTGCGTGATGCCGTCAGGCAGGTTTCCCCCATCCCGTTCCCCGTGCTTTCGAGAGAGGGGGCGTCCCACATTCCCTCTGGAGAGTCACTCAGCTGCTGAACGGCTGCCCCGCGTCCAGCCAGGCTTGAGCCGGGAGATTGCGGCTGGCCCATTCCCCAGCTGCCCCGCGTCCAGCCAGGCTTGAGCCGGGAGATTGCGGCTGGCCCGTTTCCCCAGCTGCCCCGCGTCCAGCCAGGCTTGAGCTGGGAGATTGTGGCTGGCCCGTTTCCCAGCTGTCCTGCGTCCGGGCTCAGCGCTGGCAGCACAGGTGGAGTGCAGCGTAGCTCTGACTCCTGGGAGTGTGAATTTAGTGCGGATGGAGGAGACCCAGAGACCTCTGCTCGCCCAGCAGTGACAAGCCCAACTCCCTCTCACCGCTCTGCTGGCGTGCTTGGCCCGGAGCGCTAGGGACCCGAAAGAGGTATTTTGGTCTCCGCCCAGTTGAAGCACGGCCTGGCTGCTGTCTGAACAAGGAGCCTTGGGTTGTGGATTCCTGCCCCTGGAGATCTGGACTAAGAGCCCTTGCAGTGTTCGATCCACACCAACCTGGATCCGACCCAGCCCGCTGGCTAGAGCTGTTCTGCACAATTCAGGGACTCCCGCCGCACTCGTCCCTGCAATCTCAAATACCTGAAGGCCACATATCCCCTTGCCTGGCCCTTTATTCCAGCCCCGCCCCTGAGCCAGAGGAGATCCCCTGGACAACAGTGGCTGACTGGCTTTGGGTGTGCCGACCCGGGTGCTGGACGAAACAGCAGACCCTGTGCCTCAGATTCTGCATAGCCAAGTCGGCCAGCGGTGCCGGCCTTTCTCAGGGCAGGGCAGGAAGTCTGCCCCTGTTGCAGGAGGAGGTGGAAGCCTTTCCCCGGGATTAGAAGGGGCGAAGTGGGGTGGGGCAGAATGGAGTGCGGTGGGCGGGGGGTGAGTGTGTCAGGGGGACTTGCAAAGATGACTGAAGCCTGCACCAAGGGCATTAGGGAAAGGGGGTCACTAACCCTTTCCTGGGATGTCCCTGACTGCCCAGAGCTAGTGGGGTTCCCCATTCTTGGGTCTACGCACCCGGATCCTTTGGCCAAAACCAGAACAGGCCTCCCGTGGCCATTCAGGCGCCCAGCAATAGCTGCGTCATTGGAGAGCAGGGAGGGGATGCAGCAGAGGAGGAAGCTCTGCCTAGGAACATGCTCTCTCGTCTCCTTTTTCTTTGACATGGAGTCGGGGAGGGAGAAGGGCGATCAGGCCCTGTGGGAGGGTCACGGCATCCAAAAATAAGGAAGGAGCCGAGGTGATGTGCCTGAGGTGTGCTCAGCAGCACACGGACCTAGCAGATCTGAGGGGTCTCCTCCCTCCCGCGCTCTGAGCTGCCGAGCGCCCTGTCAGAACCGGCTGTGGTGATACGCTCCAGCCGAGATGGGGGCTCCTTGGCCGTTCATGGGAGAGAGCTGAGGACCCCAGAGCAGCGCATGACTGTCCACGCAACAGGAGTGAATCTGCCTCAGGCTTCCGTGGGTTGGGAGCAAATCTGTTCTTAAGCTTCAATAGCCGCAGTCTCTCGCGCTCTGGGCATTGTGAAGCCGGAATCATGGCTCTCTCGTGGAATTTGCTGTGCAGCTTGTACGTTGGCCCCATGGCTGCGGGTGCCTCTGGGCCGTTTGTACAGATGTGCGGCTGTATATATTCATTGGGCTGGAGGATGGAGTAAAGTGCTGAGTATTTTTGTCAGTTTATTGAAATGTTATTGGCTCACCATTCCCTCCTCAGTCCGGTCCCTGTACTCGATCCCATCTTCCTTAGAGGTGGGAGCGAGCTCTCCCTGGAGTTTCCCTTAGGGCCGGTGCCCGGTAGAATCAAAGCCCAGGTTACTCCGGTGGCAGGCGTGTTCCCTGTTTTGGAGTTCACGAAATGGAGGCGCAGGGAGTTTTGATGGTTTGCCCAGAGTCACATCATGACAGAGCCAGGAGGCCTGGCTTTGAGTGCCAGCCATCGCTCTCTTAAGATGCACGAAACTTTCTAAGAATTACCTCGTTTCCGCTTGACGAAACTTGTCAGTTTAGGAGAAAAAATAGCAGCAGGTTGGGTGGGCCAAGCTGACGCCATCGTCCTGTGCCACCTTGTGAGTTTGATTCACTGATCATGTTCCGCTCCCCAGCCTGGCAGAGATTGTGTTTGCTTGGCCCTAGACAAGCTCAAGGGTGTTTCCTGAGACCCTCCCAGCCAATCACGCAGTGTTGTAACCAAATCTGTTCCATTTCATCCACCACATCTGTCTCCACCTGGTTCTGTCACCCAGCTGTGTGCCTCTCAGCACCTCCAATGAAAAATCTCCTGCCACGCACTGGGCCAGCTGTGCACCAGGGGGATCCATGAGCAGAGGGATCCATGGATGGTCCACATGTGCTCAGTGTCCCAGACACCTTCCATCCATTCTAACACACAGGCCAAGATCTTCAAAACTGACCAGTGATTTTGAAGACCCAGCCTGAAACTCCTGAAAGGAGTCCCCAGTTGGGCACTCAGAACCATAAGTCGCTTGCTAAAATCTCGATCTGGAGGACCTTACACATAATCCCCCTCACTGGCTCAGAATAAAACAATGGTTCCCAAACTGGAGGCCGTGAAGAAAACCCAAGGGGGGTGCGAGGCTGTGAAATTTTCATAGCAAAAAATTTTTGTGTCAAGAAAACCTATTTGTGGTTATTTTTAATTGCAGTTTTGATGAATTTTCCAACTTGTTTTGAAATTGTCCAAATGAAACAAACATTTGGACATTTTTGAAATGATAAATTGCAGTTTTTCAGGCTCAGAAATGGGTGTTTGTTTTGACATTTAAGCTACTTACAGTAACTATAGATTAGACATAGATATGCAATCAAAAGGAAACTTTTTTAAAGGAATCCTTTGGATTTTCAGTTTATGAACACCGAAGCAGCATACCCTGATAGCATTTGATTTCAGAAAAGGGAACTACTCAAAAATGAGGACATTTGAGAAATTAAAAGGTACAGTGAAAACCTTCTGCCAAGCACTGGGCCAGCTGTGTGCCAGGGGGATCCATGAGCAGAGGGATTCATGGATGGTCCACATGTGCTCAGTGTCCCAGACACCTTCCATCCATTCTAACACATAGGCCAAGATCTTCAAAACAGTCCAACAGTGAAATCCCTGCAAGCTGCATGGAAACCTTTTAAAGACGCCGTAGAGAAGCTCAATATAAATCTATACCCCAAATTAAAAACATAGAGGGTCAAAACAGTACCACTCTGGCTAAGCGAGTAAAAGGAGCAGGTGGTGGCCAAAACGCATTCTTTCAGAAGCAGTAGTTAAATCTTCTTGAGGAATTGCTGAGAAACTAAATGAATTCTTCGCATTGATCTTCACGGCCGAGGATGTGAGGAAGATTCCCAAACCTGAGCCGTTCTTTTTAGGTGACAAATCTGAGGAGCTGTCCCAGATGGAGGTGTCATTAGCGGAGGAACAGACTGATAAATGAAATAGTAAGTCACCAGCACCAGATAGTATCGACCCAAGAGTCCTGAAGGAACTCAGATGTGAAATTGCAGAACTGCCAAACTATCATTTCATTCAGTTTCTGAACTGGGTGACTGGGGGTTGCTAATGTGACTCCCCTTTTTAAAAAAAGCTCGAGGGGCCAGTCCGACAAATACAGGCCAGCAAGCCTAACTTCAGTACCAGGTACTTTGTTTTAAAGTATAGAAAAGTACAGAATTAGCAGATGCGTAGATGGACATGATTTGTTGGGGAAGAGTCAACATAGATTTGTTGGGGAAGAGTCAAGAGTTTTTGTAAAGGGAAATCACGCCTCACCAATCTACTAGGATTCTTTGGCAGGATCGACAAGCATGTGGACAAGGGTGATCCGGTGGATATAGAGTACTTAGCTTTTCAGAAAGCCTTTGACAAGGTCCCTCACCAAAGACTCTTAAACAAAATAAGCTGTCATGGGATAAGCGGGCTGGTCCTCTCCTGGATCGGTAACTGGTTAAAAGACAAGAAACAACGGGTGGAAATAAATGGTCAGTTTTCTGAATGGAGACCGGCAAATAGTGGTGTCCCCAGGTGCTGCGTTGGGATCAATGTTGGTCTCAATGCTCCAGCAGGTCATTATATCCTCTGGCTCGTCTCAGCTCATGGCTGGCTGCAGCCTCTGTGTCACCACCGGCCCGGCCTCGCTGGTGGCAAGCATTCCCCGGTGGAATGGTCTCGGTGACGTGGCTGGAAATGGGATCCCACTGCGCTGAGTGGCGTTGCACCAGCGATGTCGAGAACGTGGCTGGGCCCGCTGAGGTCGCCAAAAACTTTGCCATGGGCTACAAGGACAGGACAGACTCCAGCGTCCACGCTAGCAGGAGATTCACATCTACAGCCGGCTGGGAAACCCGAATTTTCCCGTGAGACCTTCCAAAATGGTTTTAATTTTTTTGGTTCAAAATGGCTGTTTCCTGCAGACGGGGGCCCCCAGGCATGAGTAGATATTCCCGTGCCTTGGACTGATGCGACACGCCGCCTTGGTGAGCCATTCCCTGGGGAACATATACCGTTCCTGGGGCTCGCCTTGTTCCTAGGACACAGCCTGGGGGGGGGGAACAAAACCGTTATTTCTTGGGTTGGGAAAACGCCCGCAGGAAGCATTTCAAGCAGCCTTATTAAATTCCTTCTGGCTGAGTCCGCTGACCCCTCCAGCTTCGCTCCTTGGGGCCGAGCCAGACCCCGGTGCACACAGCTGGGCCACTCATTTCCTCATACTAGAAGGCTGAGGGCAGGAATCGCTGGCCACAGATAGCTGGGGTCAGAGAGGGCATTGGGGGCTTCCACGCCCTGGCTCTGTTTGGCCGGCTAGCCCATGGGGCACAAACGGCCACTAGCAAACGACTGCTCTCATGGGGCGGGTCTCCGCTGGAAGTTCTTGCAGCCCCACAAAAAGCTCTGTGACCAGTGACTTGGCTGGCCTGGGACTGAGCTCCGGTGTCTGTCTGTCTGTCCATCTTCTCCAGGCAGCCAGCCAGCCCTGTATGCTCGGTGTTCACCTGCTGGGTGTCGCACCTGCCCTAGCATAGTCCAGGTCCAGGGATCGCTGTTCCTGAATAACGCCCGGTGCAGACAAGCCCTGGGTGTCCAGTGCTGCTCAGACAGCTGTATAGCTTAGTCCGCGGGCGAGAGGGGAACCTCTTCTAAATCTGCTCCCTCCTTCAGCACCCAAGGGCTCGCCTGCCTGGCACGGTCACTCACTCTTACCCCGTTAGTCTCATTACCATTTCCCCCCGATGTAGACGCTAACAAAGCCGTCCTGCCCGGAATCCTAAGGGCTTTACAGATCTCCCTGTCAACGAGGTAGATGTTTTTATCCCCATTGACTCGATGGGGAAACTGAGGCACGGTGTGGGCATGACTTGCCCAGGGCCACACAGACACTCAGGAGGAAATCTCCCCCTTACTCTTCTCTGCTGCAGACTAACCATGCCCAGTTCCATCAGCCTCTTCTCATAAATCATGTGTTCCAGCCCCCCCCCCCCCCCGAGTCGTTTTCCTTACCCTCTGCTGGGGTGGAGAATCTAGCCTTATTCCCATTGCACAGTGGGGGAAACTGAGGCACAGAGCCTGGCCCTGACCCACCCCAAGGTCACAGGAGGCAGCAGCAGCCAAGCTGAGACTAAAATGCAGGTCTCTGGATGGCAAGCCAGTGCCTTACCTACTAGCCCACCTGTTCGAGGCCTGGGGAGAGCTGAGGGACATGGCAGCTGATGCAGTTGTTGGTCCTGGCTGGTGGTGCTGGGAACCAGCCAGGCTTATTCTCCCCGGGCTCTGCCCTGTCCCCACGGAGCGGGCCCTCTCTTCCTGGGGATGCACATGCTGGCTGGTTCGTGGGGCTCGGCATTCCCAGCCTGCACCCCCTTCCATGACGCCCAGTGCCGGCTCGCTCTGCAGACGGCCCGTGGGACGCCCTCGGCCAAGCGGCCCCGGGTTTGCTAGTGAAATGAGGCGGCAGAGGAGACAATGAGGTTCTGTTGCTGGCCGTGGCGGGGGCTGCTCTGTGCCTCGCTCTGTCCTTCCTCCGGGAAGCCAAACAAAGGACGTCTTTGCATCTCTGTGGAGGTGGGAGGAAGAGGCGCTGCCAAGCGGGCCTGATAAGAGGGTGGCTGGCGGCAGGCCACGGGCCAGGACGTGTCTCCTGGCCACGGGCCTCCCGCCCAAGGGACGCCGAGGGAGGCGCCCCTCACTGGGGCCAGAGACAGGCCACGGGAGAGCAGCCCAGCTTCTTCAAGGCCAGGCCACGGGCCCCGATGTCCGCACAGCCCTTGTGTGCATGGGGGAAGGTGCAGCCCGGCCATAGAGGAGGGTTGTGTGACGTCAGCCATTTCCTTCCTGACCCTGCTTCTGCCCTGCAGCCTGCAGCTGGCTCTGGCCCTTGGCACCTTCCGCCTGGCCCGGGGCCCTGCTGGCATCTGCTACCCACCGCGGCAGCAGGTTCTGCGTCTCCCCCTCCTGGATTGTGGGCCCTGGCCTCACCCCATGGGCCGGGGATCTCTGTGCAGCACCTGCCCCGGGACCCCCGACGGGCTGCCAAGGTGCCCCTTGGCTGGCCCAGCTCCCGCTCTGTGCCAACACAGTGAACCCCTCCGCCGGGGGTGGCCGGGGAAACATTTTCCCAACAAGTTCTCCTGGGGCACAGAAAAGCTGTGCGCTGCTCCCGGGCTCCAGAGGCCAGGCACGAGCGTGGCTAGCTAGACACTGGGCTGGGTTGGTTGGTTGGGGGGCTGCCACTGACGGTGGGAGGAAGGCCCCGGGGTGCCCCCCACAGCACAGCATTCGGGGGACTTGCCGTCTAAGCTGGGCAAGTCAGGGGCCCCCCCTCTGCGGCACCCTCATGGGCTGGTGTCTCTGGGGTTCCCCTCGTCTTTAATGCTGGCATCCCAGGACAGGAGGGTCCTAGGGCAGGCAGATATGGGGAGGGGAGGGTTCCATGGGGCAGATGGAGATGGGGGGGCAGTTCCCTGGGGCAGGTAGAGATGGCGAAGGGAGGGTTCCCTGGGGCAGGTAGCAATGTGGGGGATGGTTCTCTAGAGCAGGCAGATATGGGGAGGGGAGGGTTCCATGGGGCAGACGGAGATGTGGGGGTGCAGTTCTGTGGGGCAGGTAGAGATGGGGAAGGGAGGGTTCCCTGGGGCAGATGGAGATGGGGGTGCAGTTCCCTGGGGCAGGTAGCGATGTGGGAGATGGTTCTCTGGGGCAGGCAGATATGGGGAGGGGAGGGTTCCATGGGGCAGACGGAGATGTGGGGGTGCAGTTCTGTGGGGCAGGTAGAGACAGGGAGGGTTCCCTGGGGCTGATGGAGATGTGGGGGGGCAGTTCCCTGGGGCAAGTAGGGATGGGAGTAGGGTTCTTTGGGGCAGGTAGAGACGGTGGGGAGGATTCCCTGGGGCAGGCAGTTGCATTCCTGGCCTGGGCGGTGAAGCCCACGTACACCAGCTCAGCAGGCCCCTATCTCCCAGGGGGGCGGGGGCCAGCTCCGGTGCTGACCGTGACCATGGGGGGTTCAGGTCCCCACAGCCCCAGAGGCGGGCGGGCAGAGAGAGAAACTGAGTCGCAGCGGAATCTCCAGTAAGCCTGCGAATGAAACCCAGGCGTCCTGGCCCCTTATCCTGTGCAGAAACTGGCCTCTGCCGCTTGCCTGCGACTGCTCTCCCCGCAGGGCGGCTGCCGGGGCTGGCACGCGGCCATTCCTGCCGAGGCCTTGCCAAGCGAGCCAGAAGGGCTCGCAGCTCGGCTCCTTGGCTGGGCTGCGCTCTCTGAGGGGCTGTGGCCTGGGGAGACAGGCCAGGGCACGGGGCCAAAACCCTTCTCAGGGAGGTACACGGGGACAGGGCTCTGGCTGCCCTGGGTAAGAGCCACTGCCTCGGTGGGGCGAGAGCCTTCATCATCCCCAGCCCCACTCGCTGCACCTGGAAAACCGTGTTCCTTGGTGCTCTCCCCTCCCACCCCTTCACTCTTTACGGATGGCCTGCTTCAGCCCCGGGGTTCCCGGCTCAGCCTCGGCCATCCCTAGGGGGGCCCTCTCCCCTGCACGGCAGCTCCCAGAGTCCAGCGGGGGGGGGGCAGGCACCACGGCTGAGCCAAACCCTCCCAGCTCTGCTGGGACAGATTAAATTCTTGTGCGTGAAAACAGCTGCCAGGGCTGGGGGAGGGCGGGGGCCCTCGGCGCATCTACAAGCAGCAATTAACCCTCCCGCGCCCCTTTTAATTTCTCAAATGCGATGGGACGTGGCCCAGGTCACGCTGGGAGGCTGGAGCGGTCACCCCGATCTAGCCAGACCTTGATTGTGATCTCGTCCCCCAGCAGCTCCCTGAAAGGGGGGCAGGGTTGCCCGGGGATGGCTGGCACCTGGGGTGAAGTCAGCCATGGCCCAGCCTGCTGATGAAGTTTGGGGAGAACCCGTGCGGGGACGAGGAGCGTTTCAAGGTCTGCCTGCCTCCAGCGGCCTCCGTGCACAATTGCCATTGTGTTTTCTTTGGCAGGAGCTCCGCGCCCCTCAGGACGGGGGCCCGTCCTAAGACCCCCCCAAAACATAACCACTCAGTCAGCACAAGGGGCCCTGCCCAACGTGGGCCCGAGAGCCGAGCAGAAGGAAGCACCGCGGGCCAAGGCTGGAGAGGGTCGCTGGGCCTTGCACGTGCTCACCGGACTTGGCTGGCAGAGGGGGCCGCGTATCCCAGGGCCGAGAACGCCCCACCCCAGCTGGCCAGATCTAGGGTCCGCTGGCCCGAGCATCGCAGCCCAGCTCCCTTCACAGATCCCGAGATGCCAGGTCGGAAGGGACCATCCTGCTCATCTAAGCGGTGCTCGCTACCCTGGTGACGGGTCCGGTGCAGGAGTCTGGACAGAGACAAAAATAACTGGACATTCGCGTCTCAGCCCCGTCGCTGAGTGAACTGGGCCAGGGTGTGTGTGTCGTCCCCCCCCCGGCGGTTTAGGACACACAGGGAGTTGTGACATATTCAATTTATTAAAGCAATACCGCGAGCGGTCTCTGCGGTGAGACCCCCCCCTCGTTTCCATTTGCTTTTTCATAAGCAGATCCTTAGGAACGAACTCTCCCCCCGGGCCGGGGTGGGATCATTTACAAGGCAGGCTCCGCTTTCACCCAAGGATTAAAAGCAGAGACGGGATTTGAGACAGCGAAAAGCAAGCGGGGGCGCTGGATTACGGGAGCTGGTGGGAGAACCAGACTGGGACTGGAACGGGGGCTCTGCTCTGGCATTCCTACAGAAATCGCTGCCCGCCGGGCACCAACACCCCGTGTGGTACATTGCTTTTGGGGGCCCGCGCCTTTCCTGTGCCCTTGAAGCTGCGCTGCCAGCTGTGAACGCTGCCCGGTCTGTCTGTCTGTCCATCGCACTGCTAAGTTACCCACAGAGGCCACAGCCACGTTTGCTCGTTTCCTGGGAGGTGCCAGCCACTCTCCGTGGCATGCAGTGCACGGCTGGTTCTGCCGGCCGTGGGCCCCTCTCTCAGGCGGGACGTCAGACCTGCTCAGGTGTCACTGGCAATGTCTCCCGCTAGGGGAGGGACGAGGGCCGCGGCTTGGGCCTTCTCCTGTCGCGTGGGTGGCAGGTTCTTGAGTGCTGGCGCGGAAGGACCCCAGCGCTGACCTGCCGGAAGGTGGGTGGCAAGTTCTCGTCTGCTGCGCCCCAACTCTTGCAAGCTCCCATGCTCCCCCCAGTACCATGCAAAGCCTGGTTTCCAACAGCCGTCTTCCTGCAGAAACACACAGCTGTTTCCTTGGCCCCGTCACCCGCCCTGTTAGGAGAAGTTTACAAAGCAAACGCTGGTTTCTGGGGAGTCCTCCCGGGGAACCTGAACCCAGGCCCTGATCTCTGGAAGCTGCAGCTCTGTTACCGGCGAGCGGCCCTGGGCGCCAGCTCCACCCTGGCTGGATTGTCACTGACTCCTGGGGCTGAACCAGGCTTGGCCCTAACGCTTCCCAGGCCTCCCCCAGCCTCGATGGCACGGCTGGTGCCCGTTCAGTCCGTGGGTTTCTCGTCCGTGCTGCGTTGGCTGGGTGGGGCTAATGATCTCGTGAGAGGGAGACGGGCAGAAAGTGAGTGAACCCCACCGCCAGCAGCCCGGGATTTCTCCACCGTGGGGCACCCCGCCCGCCAGAACCTCTCCACTGCATTTAGCTGAGATGGGCTGGATGGCAGGACGCCCTCGGCAGTCTGCTCCCCTCTTTCGCGCAGGGCACCGGGAGCTGATGGTAACACATCGCTGCTTGACCCCAAGTGAAAGAGGGGAGCAGTCTGCCTGCATTAAATCCTTGGTCAGGAGGACAGAAAATGCTTTCCTGCCACTGCAGGGCGTTCCCACTGATCTCAGCTTCCCTCTCGGACCTCACTCACTAAAGAGGCCAGGTCCTCCTGGCCAGGACCGCTGCGATGCTGGTTTCTTGCCTCTTTATTCAGCCAGCGCTGGGGCCAAGAGGCTGTGCGGCTCCCTCCGTCCGCCCAGGATGAACAGCCCAGTCTGCTGCACTTCCACCATGGCAGAAGGGAGGATGGGAGACAGACCCTGGCGCATCGAGAGACCCCCGGGGCTCCAGGCAGTCCCACGCTTCCCTCGAGCCACTTCCTCTTCCCAGCAGTCTGCTGCCATTTCCGAGGAAAAAATAACCCCTGCTCTTCCCTGCCATCTAGATCTCAGCTGGGGGGAGAAGAACCCCTCCCACACCCCCCACCCGAGGTTCTTGTCCTTGCATGGCACGAAGGCGAGTGACATTTGGGGACGTCACTCTGCACCTGCTGGGCCCACGGGGCGAGGTCCGAGCGCTGAGCAGCAAGAGGATGGTTCCAGCTGTACGGGGTGGAGGTCTCAGTTAGGACAAGCTGCCTTGTGAGGAAGCAGGATTCAAAGGGCAGCTGGGGGAAAGAGACGTCGTCCAGATCACCCTGCTGGGTGTACGGTCCTCACAGCACGGCGCGTTGAAAACAAAGGCTAGATGAACGGGTGGAGGAGGCGCCAGCCCAGGATCTCCGTGGTCCCTGTGGTCAGCAAAGCGGGACGTTCTTTGTAAAGAGGTGACCTGCCTGGGGCGGCGTGGGCCGTCTTGTTCTAGTTGTGGGAGAGGATGCGTGGCTGGTGACGGCCTTCGGCTCTGTAAAGGTGCCTCGGTAATGAGGCCACCTCAGATGAAAACAAAAAGTCCTCAATAAAAAAAACCGCACAGGCACGAACGCCTTTTTGAAACGGGGGTGCGTAGAAAGCGCCGTCACAAAGAGGTGGCCTCTCCAAACTTGCCACGCTGGCAGGTGGTCTCTACCAGCAAAGGGCTGCAACAGGTTCAGAGGGGAGGGAAGGTGGCAGAAGCCAGGAGAAGACAATCAGAAAAGTTCCCCCAGTTTCCGTCTCCCGGCAAATTCAAACTGAACCGTGGAAACACGGGCAGGTCTTCAATGTGACAAAGGGACCCCAGAGCACCTGCTTCTTTGGAGCTGAGCAGCTTCAACCTGTAATTCAGCATCGCTCCCGTGCGGCCAGCTGTGTATCCGTGCCCCATCAAACGTCAAAGGAGGGCAGGTGTGTATCAGCACCGAGAGACGTTCTTGGTCTCCTTCCACCTCTGTAACTGATGGCTTTGGAGGACCGAAGGCCGAGGAGCTGGCCAACTGGTTGCAGATGCCGTCTGGCCCTTACTTCTCAGGGCAGGGTTTTTCAGTGCACTGGTTTTGTTTCAGTGGCTGGCTGAATGGCTGATCCAGAAATGGAAGCCATTTATTCCCAGGTGAGCTACGTAACCAGTTCCCGAGAACACAACGGGAGCAGGGACTCCTGGGCTTCACATCAGAGGGGAGGGGAAACCACCTAATGAGACAGTACGGTTAACCCCTGCCAAAGAAGAATGTGATCCAAGACAATCTACATATTAGTGCAAACATGGTTTATTATTATCGCAAACAGCCGTGCTTTCACGGCACCCAGGTTGACAGCTGTCCAATCATGCCTTCGCTGGACAGGTGCAAGACTTGGGGAGGACGGGTGGGGCACACCGGATGCAATGAAAGAGGAACGTTCTTTGCCACGTCCTGGAAAGCGGCTGGAGGGAGAAGGGCTGTACATATTAGCTTCACTGGCAGCAGAGGGACCCGGGCAAGGGGGGACCTGGACGGGATCTTCTCAGGGTTGTAAGGCACCCTCTCCTGCCCCAAATGGCTGCCGATCCCAGCTGCGTGCTTTGGTTCAAGAGTTCTCTTCACAAAAGGATGCACTGCCTTTTAGGTTTCTCAGGGACAGGGTTGAGGACGGCCCGCACAGCCTCCGCGAAGACCTCCTTGATGCCCTCCTGGTTGAGGGCGGAGCACTCCATGTACTTGAAGGCGTGGATCTGCTTGGAAAGGTTGACCCCCTGTTGGGTGGTGACCGGCATCTGGTTCTGCTCCTTTAGCTTCTTGATGGTCTCAGGGTTGTTTCTCAGATCCTTCTTGGTGCCCACGAGGAGGATGGGCACGTTGGGGCAATGGTGACAGACTTCCGGGTACCACTTGTGTTTCACGTTCTCATAGGAGGGCGGGCTGGCTATGGAGAAGCAGATGATGAAGACGTTTGTCTGGGGGTAGGAAAGCGTCCGGAGCCGGTCGTACTCCTCCTGGCCTGCCGTGTCCCACAGATTTAAGTTAATAGTCCTGCCGTCCACCGTGTTCTGGGCACTGTAGTTATCGAAGACGGTGGGGATGTATTCCTTGGGGAAGGCATTGGTGGTGTAGCAGATCAAGAGGCAGGTCTTCCCCACCGCTCCATCACCCACCACCACACACTTTATGCTCTGCATCCCGGCTCACGTTCCCTGGGCTCCTCTTCAGCAACCTGGATGGGGAAGAGACAGAATCAATCAGAGCGCGTTGAGTGCAGGAATCTCCGGAGACGCTCTCCAGCCTGCGCCGCGCCCAGGGGCTGGGGGTGGGAGATCGTGATGGCATCTGCAGGTCCTAAGAATCTGGGATGGGGGGAAGACAAATAAGTGCAGCTGCCTTTTCACCCAGGGTCCTCCACTTAGACTCACAATCACAGAATTATAGGGCTGGAAGGGGTCTGCTCTATCTGCCCACATTGAGGCAATATCTAGGCAACCTAGACCAGATCTTACTGGTGTCTGTCCAGCCTATTCTGAGAAACCTCTCGTGACAGGGACTCCACAACCTCCTTTGGAAACCTATTCCGGAGCTCAGCGACCCCAAGGGTTAAATAGGTTTCGTAACCTCAAACCCAGATCTCCCTAGCTGCACCGTAACCCATCACTTCCTGTCCTACTTCCAGTGGACGCAGAGAACAACTGATCAACGTCCTCCTTGTAGCAGCCCTGAACCGATTTATCCCGTCCCCCTCTGTCGTCTTGTCTCAAGACTTGACATGCTCAGGTTTTTTAACCTTTCCTCGCAGGTCGGGTTCTCTGATCCTTTCACCTGTGGGGCAGGAGCTGTCTTTATGGGAGTTTGTCTGTTGCCTAAGTGTAATGGCCCCAGCCTCTGTGCTTCCCTCTCCTGGAAGCCCAAAGACTCCAGAGATGCAGCAACACCAAACTGAGCCTTCATGTAAAGATCCTGATTCCAAGAACCCTCACCCCATTCGTACCAGGGCCAGCCAAGGTCCCACATGCACCAGCAACTGGCATCTCCAGAGGCCGTATGTTCATGGGATAGGAGGCCTCCAAGAAAATCAGAAAGCCATGCTAGCGACTGAGTCATTGCTGATCCCACATCCCAGCATGGGGGGCACACAGCTAGGCGCTGGGGTTTAGCTGAGATACAAGACTCGAGTTATTTATCCGTGTTGCAGTCGTTCCTAGGGTTACCCAAGCCGGAGCCATATCCCACTGCATGGGGGGCAGACAGAGAGATGTTCTCTTCCCCCAGAGAGGTCACCATCTGCGCGTCAGATGGGGGACAATAGTGGCTACTACAGTTAAACAGCTGCAAAGAGAACAAGCTAATGAGACGAAGTTAGAAGTCCTGCATGTTCATGACCAGCGAATGGGGAATTTTTTTCCCCAGCAGTAAATGCGTGAGTGCTGGTAATCTGGCCAAGCTTCCTCCCTTCCATTTTCCCTGCAGTTTAAATGACTGTTGAGTGTCGAGACCCCGGGAATGGAGGCTGTTCGCAACTCTGAATCGGGCTGGTCTTTCAAAAGTTTACAACATCATGTAGTTTTGAAACACGACTTTGCAAGAGAAAAAAGGCTCCCCCCTCTTCGCCGTTTTTTCTTTTAACCCAGCACTGCACTGTGTTTGCTTTTCCTTTTTGGTCTCTGCTGCTGCCTGATTGTGTATTTCTGGTTCCAAATGAGGTGTGTGGTTGCCTGGCCAGTTTGTATCTCTGGCGTTCGTAACGCTGAGGTCTGCTGCTTCCCTTCCGGCCTTGCCGATCTGTTTAGCGAAGCAGTGCGCAGCTGCCACACTCCACCCTAGAGGTGGCTGCATTACAGTGATGGGCAAAGATCGGTCCTCGTCCTAAAAGGAAACCTGCACGATGCTTTCGAAAGGCGAGCCTGGGTGTTTAAATTCATTACTCTGCTAGACACCAAAAATCCTGGTCAGAACAGACACTGGATTTATGCTCTTTCCGGCCATCTGTAACCCACTAACCTCTTCCTCTTGTCCTGTGAATACAGAGGTGTCAACGGGCCACTCCACCTTAATGGCCTCTTACAATATCTACGTGTGCCAAACAATCTGTGCCTTGCCCTGTAATGCGGTGAGCCCCACCCCAGCCCTGAAAATGAGCTCTGGGTGGCCTGAAAGCGGGTCTCTCTCCCCCCAGAAGCTGATCCCATAAAAGGTATTTCTCTCCACCCCTTGTCTCTCTAGTGATGGCAAAGTGCATCCTTGGTAAAATCACTTGACGTTTCTAGAACACTTTCCCCTCTCCGTGGACCTCAAAGCACAGAAGTCTCATTACCCCTGTCCAACTTGGTCCCAGTTCCTGGAGGTGTCAGCACAGGAACGGACCCTACAGCTCCCAGCCCTGCCCCCAGCCATGTATATTCGCACGAGGCACAGGCCAAAGCTGTAACTTGGACTGATAAGATTTATCAGCCCAGATCCTGGCTGGTAGGGGAAGCTGGGGGGGCAGGGGCGGAAGGGAGATAATCTTCGGCTGCCGTCACGCCACTTGGAGTGAGAGTGAGAAGGCAGATCCCCATCCATCAGGCGGTGGCAGAGCCCCACAGCCCTGTCTCCACTCTCCTCGCCATGGTTCGGCGCGAGTGCTTGTTCTGGACTGTCGCTCAGCCCTGCACCATCGCTTCCCGGTCTCCGTTTGCAGGCTCTGATCTCGTGGGATCATTCGAGTTACCGGGGCTACCACAGAGCAAGTGTGGAAAATCGGGACGGGGCGGGGAGTAATAGGCCCCTAGGTATGAAAAAGCCGCGACTATTGGGAATGTCCCCATAAAATCAGGACGTCTGGTCACCCTACACCTAGGGAGGGTCAGGCCTGCTCAGGACACAGCAGGAAGATGTCCCAGGAAAAGCCAGGTGCTACAGAGGTGGGGCGGGAGAGCTGGTAGGGGGGCTCTTCACGCCAGTCCACACCAGCAGAGTGTCAGATCAAGGCCAGCGTCCTGATGGCAGAGAGCGCCTTCTGCAAAGATAGGGTGTGAACCCAGCCGTCCTGACCAGATTCCTGGGTAATGACACTCTGCCTCCCCAAATTCCCCCCTCTGTCACACCCCAGAGGTGGCTTGGTAGACAGGAGTTCCTCTGTGAACGGCCCCCTGCCTCTCACGTGCCACCTCCTCCCATCACGCTCTGCAGCTGTGCTCCCGGCATGGCCCCCACCGCCCCGTCTGGCCTACAGACATTTACACCTCACTGTACCCATTGCAAATCTGGGGGCAGGGCTGTGGGGCAAATGGGGCAACCTGGCGGCATGGGGGAGACAGACAGCCGGGTTGCACGAGGGGGCATGGGAGAAAACGGCACAGGCTTATGTCTTCAGCATCCGGGGGCTCAGGCGCATGAGCTCACTGGCCTGCAATGGGACTGGCATTCCCATGTGTCCCCCTCCCCAAAATGGCCCCGGACAGCTGTGCAGGGTCCGGCGCGCTGCCTGGCAGGGTGAATCGAGAGGCGTTGGGATGCAGCCCCGCTCACTAGTTTGACCCAAGTGGAGCCAGGACTCTGCTTGGGCCCCTGGGCACACCCAGGGGGGCTAGCCTGCGCCATTATCCTGTTCCTGCTGTTTGTAGTGAGCTGGCTCAATCCTCGTGCAACATGGACAGAGCCCAAGCTAGAGGCGGGGGGGCAGTGAACCCCCGGAGGCAACGCCGCGGCCACGCCCTGCGCTGTCAGAACCAGGCGCTCCCCACCCAGGAGCTGGAAGACGACTCTCTCGGCTCCGGGCTGGTATCACACCGAACCGGCCCAGCCACGAGCTGTGGGGATGCCCACTCCAGGGGGAAGCTGGGTGCATGTTTCCCTCGGGGCACGTGAAGGTAGCAGGATGCTGGTCTGCTGCCAGCTGGCGAAAGCCCCAGGGGCTATTTAGTGCTGGACCCTAAAGGCAGCAAAGGCAGCGGAGCGCCTCTCCCCAGCGCACGGCCTCTGCACACAGACCGAGGGCTGCTCCTTAATACGCCTTCCCACCGTGCCAAGAGCTCCCGGGGGGAACGGGCATGCTAGCCCAACCCGGCCAGCCTTCGCCCTGAGGAGACACCAGCTGGGACAGGCGTGACCCAGTCTGCCTGCTCCCACCCCAGCATGAAGGTCTCTTCCCAAGGTGCGGTCAGCGGGCAAAGCCTGAGGCTGGCAGCGGGACAGGACGGGGAGGCGAAGCGGGTCTACAAAGGGAGGGAAACATGAGCCGGCAGCATGTTCCGACCCAGCGTGTAGCTGCCACAGTGAGCAGGGCCGCCCAAAGGGGCAGAGGAGAGGGGAGGTCTCTCTCCTGGGGCTTGTAAGCAAAGGAAGTGGTCATGGGAAAAGAGGGAAGGTCCTCTCATGGATCAGCAACGGGTAGCAATAAACAGTCAGTTTTCAGAATGGAGAGAGGCAAATAGCGAGATCCCCAGGGATCTCTAGTGAGACGAGCATTGTTCAACATATTCAGACCTGATCTGGAAAAAGGAGGAAACAGTGAGGTGGCACATGGCAGATGATACAAAATTACTCAAGGGAGTTAAGTCCAAAGCAGACTGTGAAGAGTTACGAAGGGATCTCACAGACCGGGGTGACCGGGCAACACAATGGCAGATGCAATTCAATGTTGATAAATGCAAAGGAATGCACTTTGGAAAACAGAGCCCCAACTGTACATATAAAATGCTGGGGTCCAAATTAGCTGTTGCCATTCAAACAAGAGATCGTGGAGTCACTGTGGATAGTTCTCTGAAAACATCCACTCAATGCGCAGCAGCACGCAAAAAAGGGAACAGAATGATTAGGAAATGGATAGATAATAAGACAGACAATATCATATTGCCTGTTTATAAATCCACGATATGCCCAAACATTGAATACTGCATGCAGATCTGGTCACCACATCTCAAAAAAGATATATTGGAATTGGAAAAGGTACAGAAAAAGGGAAAATAAAATGATTAGGGGCATGGAACAGCTTCCATATGAGGAGAGATTAATAAGACTGGGACTTTTCAGCTTGGAAAAGAGATGACTAAGGAGCGATAGGAGTGATCTATAAAATCATGATAGGTGTGAAGAAAGTAAACAAGGAAGTGTTAGTTACTTCTCATAAAACAAAAACTAGGGGTCAGCAAATGAAATGAATAGGCAACAGGCTTAGAACAAACAAAAGGAAGTATTTCTTCACACAGTGCAGTCAACCTGTGGAACTCCTTGCCAGAGGATGTTGTGAAAGCCGAGACTATAAAGGGGTTAAAAGAGGACTAGTTAAGTTCCTGGAGGATAGGTCCATCAGTGGCTATTAGCCAGGTTGGGCTGGGATTGCTGTTTGCCAGAAGCCGGGAACAGGCAACGGGATGGATCGCCAGTTCTATTCATTCCCTCCGACACACCTCCACTGGCCACTCTCAGAAGACAGGACACTGGACTAGATGGACCATTGGTCTGACGCTATATGGCTGTTCTGATGTTCTTATGTTCACCTGACTGCACTGGAGCCAGTGGTGAGTTGCGACGACTCAGCCTGATAGGCTCAGGGCGCGATTCTCCACTTGAGCCAGGGAACCACTGATAGCTGTAGTAGGCTTTTACCCTCTTACATGGAGAAAGGTCAATGTTCTCACATTCCAAAGGGGTAGCCGTGTTAGTCTATTGTAGAAAGACAACAGAGTCTTGCGGCACTTTTAAAGAACAGAGGGTGGTCAGAGTGGAGCCCCTGCGTGGTGTCTTCCTCCCCACCCAGCTGGAGTCCACAAACACAACCTGTGGGTCACATTAAAACTCAGACCCCAAATCTTGGAGGCATTCAGCCGATAACCCTGGATAGGTTTGCCCCCGGTTCATCAATGGCTTTGTTCTCTCTAATGGGCCAACCTGGAACCCCAGCTCCACACAGCCCTGCAGTTCTGAGTCCCCCGTTCCGGCCCGACACCCCACCGAGCTGTCTGTCTCCCTGCACCCACTGTGCTCAAAGAGACGGCCAGGATGGCTAGGAAACAGAGCCGCCGTGGGAGACATCGGGGGATAGCAGAGACTAATTTGAACTCCACGTGTGGGGAAAGTCTGCTAGAATTAAAAATAACAACATGGCACCAGGAGCCAAGACTTCCTTCTTCCCTCACCTCCTAGCCACAGGTTTCTGTCCACCAAGCCAGATCCATGACAGAACCTGCCCTCCCTGGGATTTAGAAAGGTGCGTCCAGGGAGAAAAGGGGCTCCTTGCTCCTCTTCTCCTAGGGTTACCAGGCGGGTGCATTGGATAATGCTGGAAGGTTTGTTCTGGCCGGAGGACAGAGCCAGGGTGTGGTGCAGCACTAACTAGAACCAGCAAAAGAGCAAAAAAAGAAAGAGATGGATCATGGCTGTCAAGTTCCTCTGAACAAAGCATGCTGGGAAGGGGCGGAGCCTGAGGACTTTATAAGGCAGGCTCCGGTTCTGCTTGGATGCTATTACTAATGGGGTGATGCTGTCCCAGGGAGCCTGGGAGGGAGAACCCATCACCCCTGTGAGCAGGGGCACTTGGAGAAAGTCTATTGCCCGGGCTGGGGAAGCCTTTGGCACCCTGAGCACTGTGGAAGTTACTGCCTATGTTGGGCTGTGGAACATCCTGGCTTTTAAGTAGTCGCTTTATCTCTGTTCCCCTAATCTGCTGCTGTGGTGCTAAAATATCTAAGCTCACTCAGAGATCAGCCTTCTAAACAGCTCTTGTATCTCATCCCGTTTATTGTGTTATTGCAATAGCAATAGGATCCCCAGCCGTGGGTCAGGGCCCTGTTGCGCTAGGTGCTGTACAAACACAGAACCAGAAAAGAGGGTCCCTGCCCACAAATGCATACAAGCTAGCTTTGTTTCTGTGCGTTGCTGTGTGCCTCTGCCCTCTCTGGGTCTGATCAGGAATGGAGACTCCAAAATACCTTCAGAAAGCCCATTCTCAGGGCACCTCGAGATCAGGAAGGCTCCCGTGAAAGCCCGTTCCTGCAACATTTCTAGGTGGTGGAGCCTGGGGAACAGCTTGGCTTTGGGAAGTTCCAAGCTGAATCCCCGAAGGGCTGCTCAGCCTTAGCTTGGACCTGGGGCCAACTCTGAAATCTCAAGCCTGGATCCAGCCAACTGGAGGGTGGGAACAAACGAGGTTCCAGGCTGGCGCTGACTAGGAGTCCATCTAACCCAGTATTTTGTGTCCCACGGGGGAATAGTTAACGGATTATTTTGTGCCCACAAGTAGGAGGTAGATACCCCTTCTGAAGCTCTGGGCTATAGTTAACCTGTGCGTAACTCCAAATAGTCTTATCCCTATAAAACGGCCTGTCTTCCTTTGAACCCGCTTGGCCGTAGTGATATCCTGTGGCAATGAGTTCCACAGGCTTTTTGTGATTCATAAAATTGTATTCTCTTAGAACAGTAATATTTTGGATCTCGTCTTTTCAACTGGTGCGAATGAGCCTCTCCTGCCCCATTGAATTGACTTTGTCAGCACTTGCCATTATTATGGTACTCCTCCTGGCATGTGTATATACACCTCTCAAGGTTTCCATTCCATGCATCTGACCAAGTGGGCTGAAGCCCACGAAAGTTTATGCCCGAAGAAATGTGTTAGTCTTTAAGCTGCCATAGGACTCTCGCTTTTTGCTGTAGAAAATGGTTTCGGTTTTCAAAAACCTCCCCTTTGCACTGAGAAGGTTTTGTTGCCTCGCTGACACCCTTTCTCGGGAAATTGGGGCGGGGGGTGGAGGGAGAACTTTTTTGACACTTCCTGTGAAATGTTTTTGACCAGCTCTAATTCGGTCTTCTCACTAAAAGAAAGAGCCCTACATTTTTCAGTCTCTTCACACAGCGTGGCTGGCCCCTATACGGGGAGATGGGCCAGCTCTATCTGTGTCATAATTGGCTGCTTCTCAGCCTGGGGAGTGGAGGTGGTGGGGCGGGGGGGAAGAAAGGGGGCATCATCAACGGGCTGAGATAAATCTCCTGGGGGCATGGAACCACATGGCTGGGTAGAGAGGCTGGCTGGCTCGCTCCTGTGGAAGGCCACCAGCCAGAGTCTGCAGGAGGACTGGCAACCAGTGCTCTGGACCGGAGCAAGGCAAAGACTCAGCCGGAGCCCAGAAAAGGGCCCAGAGGAGGAGCTGAAAAGGAGCAGGTGAAGGGCAGATCACTGTTTGTCTGGCCCTTGCTGTCCCCGGATGGGAAACTCCTTTGTGACTTGGCTGGAGGGCTAAGCTGCAGCTGCAGCCGCAGCCGAGTACGGAGGATGGGGGCCACGCCCAAAGCCAGGCAGTCTCCCTAGAAAGCTACGCATTGCAGTCGCCTGTCTGCCAAGTGCCCCTGTTCCTGCTCCAGCCGCTGGGGCGATAACAGAAGCGAACACAGGCCAGGCTGCGGTGGTGAAATACACCATCCGTGCGAGCTCAGCCGGCGTATGGTGAACGTAGGAAACGCAGAGCTGAGGGCACGGCTGATCCCTCCACCCCGGCCCTGCCCCACGTCCCGAGCTTTCAGAGGATTCTGCAGGCGTTTGGCCCCGGCCCAGCCTGGGCTCCTTTGCCCAGCTAGGGCAGGCGGCTCCGGAGGGCAGGCCAGCCCAGTGGGCTCCGCGATTGGCGGCAGGAAGCAGCACAGCTGGCACAGAGGCGAGAAGGCGGTTTGGTGGGGCTGAGCGAAGCAGGTGGGGCGGGGGAGGAGAACGCCAGCTTCCCGTGACGCGCCCCGAGCTGATTTGAAATCGCTCTCCCGCCCAACGCACTTCGGAAGGCAGTCTCTGCCGCAGCATAGCCAGACTGCACAGCTGGGGGAGGCCTGGGCAGACCACGGGACCGGGCGCTAGAGGATTCCGGCCAGCTGTCTCCAAGCCTGGAGGGACCAGAAGAGTTAGGTGCCCCAGGTGCTACAATAACAACGCCTTGCAGAGAAGTGGAGGCAAAACCCAGCAGCTGTCAGGAGCACTGTGAAGCACAGGACCCCTGTGAACAGCCAAGGAATCATAGGAGAACAGCGAGACCCAAAGGAAGTCAGTTCACCCTCTCCCAGCGCCGTGTAAACCTAACACAGGACTCCAGGCAGCTCCCTCTGAGCTCACTGGGGTTTTCCACTGACTCTGGTGAGGGCCGACCCGGCCCTCTTTGGACAGGTGCGATGGGATGGCTGTGCGGGAGCCGGCCCACGCACACCGAGAGAAAGTCCCACAGTGGGGACGCATCGCGAAAGCTGCACACGGTGCAATGTGCTGCCTTTCACAAATACCCGGCTGATTTGCACAATGCTTCTTTGCATGACGCCAGCTATTTGCATAGTGGCAAATCACCCTCCCATGCACGCCCCGTTGCAAAGTTCCAGTTACTGGACTTTCCCAATGTCCTTTCCCTCCCTTGTTCTTGGCCTGTCCCACAGCCTTGCAGCAGGTGCCTTCATGGGCAGTTTAGTCTTTATTTCCCTGACTGCTCTTTCAGCCCAGATGTGCGTTCACCCCGGCCTGCGCTCCTTTCCTGGGGGGCGCCAGCTTGTGTTTGCAACCTCCCTGGCCCTTTGGCGTGGCACAGCGGCCTGCCTGCACTTCCTCGGGCTTGGGATAAATTTCTCCACGCCCGCCCCCTTTTGGGATGGGATAGCAAAGCCTCCACCCCATGAGAAGACTGCCTCAGCCCCCAGCCTGTGACCCACCCGGAGTGGCCACGGTGGGGCTAGAGGGAAGTCAGGTCCCTGCCTGGGCATGTTAGAACTCCAAGGACCTGGAAACGTGAGGTCCCCACCAGCTCAGACCAAGCGAGCTTGCAGTCAAAGAAGCACCATTCCTTTGCTAACGAAAAATAAGCCTTTCCATAGGACCTGCCGAGTTCTGGGCATCAATGAAGCCAGAGGTAATTTCCAGATTTGGAGCCATCTTGAATCTCTGGTGTGACGCAAGAGCCACGGAGAACTGCAGCTGGCTCGGGAGTGCTCTGCGTCTATGCGCTGGGCCCTCGCTCGGTGCCTAACTTGCAGGAGTGAAAGATTTGGGCTCACAATCTCCCCCTCCGCCCCGTCTGCTTCACTTTACCCGTCTGTATAATGGGGATTCTGCTATTCACACCCATTGGCTTCTGAGGCAATGTTCGCCCAGCGCCATGACCAGCCAATCTACTCAGGCCCACCAGCGGGGACATCCTGCGCTGCTTCGTGTCGACGGCAGAGTTGGGCTATTTGGGATCTATCCACCCTCCAGCTCTGTCACGTCCCCAGGATCACCAAATAAAACCAACCCTTTCTTGTAGTTGCGGGGGGTTGGGGGAAAAGGGGAAGTTCTCCCTCACGACATGGAACTTCCCAACCCACGAGGGTGTTTCCCAGTTTTCTGCCAAGTCAGGCACCTCATTTCTCTCTCTCCCGAGGACCTGGAGGCCTGGAGCCAGGCTCTGATGCCAGAGCCAGGGGGTTTGCTGGAGGCAAACGGATGGATGAGAGAGGAGCCGCTGGCAGGCGGGGAGCACATGGCCCGTCCCAGAAAAGGAATCAAAACCCAGCCACGTGAAACCTCGTTACAGCCCAGCTCCCAGCCCAACGCTCGCTTCCTCTGCAGGTGACATGGGGGGTTGCCATGCACGGTGCCCCCTTGCCCACCCCGCAGAATGTGGGCAGAACTGGGGGCGCTCACACGGGGGAGGAGAGCCAAATCCGCAGCCCATCTTGCCGCTGCGTGGCTTGGCAAACCCAAAGCCAGGCCCTGCTCTCATCAATACGCCCGTGTCAGGGACCGGGAACGGATGAACACCACGTGGCCTTGCTACATCGTCTCTTCCCCCACGCGTCTCATGCCTCTCGACGGACACTAATGAACTCGCAGTAGGGAAGGGTTACTACAGCCACGGAACCGACGTGTCATTTCCTGCCCCAGGGCACAGAACCAGCTGATGTTCCTGCTGGGGAAAGGCCTCCAATGTCTTGCTCTGGCCACTAGACAAAGCTGCCTCTAAATCTGAGCCAGCCAGAGTCGAGAAGAACTGCTCCTGAGGGCAGGAATAAATCCTCTCGGGAAGGAGCTGGAAGGCCAGACATAGGTGATAAAGAGCCAGGGTTCCTGCTGGGGCAGGCGTGGGTGGTAAGGGATGTGTGTGCCACCTCAGAGAACTAAATAAGCCGGGCCAGGCACTCCTTGCTCGGCCTTTCGAAAGCAACTTTGCTGTGTGCTTCGGCAGTGCAGGGGTTAATTGGAGGGGTCCTGAAAGAGAGAAGGAAATTGCCCCCACAGGCGGAAGGCCAGGAATGGGACCGAGTCCTGAGTTTAGCGGCACAAGCAATATCCCCCGCAGCAGGAATCGGAGCTGTTTGAGATGCTGAGGGAGGCAGTGCGTTCCTCTCCTGATGGGAGGTAAAAGATCTTGCCACAGCCCCTGCAAGCTCCCGGCCAGGACAGGGAAGTGAAGAGCCTTTCCCCCGAGAATCCACGGCAGATGGGACAGAGCAGGACTTCCCGAGCGAGGAACCGGCACACGGATTGCCATGCGGTGGCACCAATGTGAACGATAAGGGCGTGTCTACACACAGTGGTTGCACCGGTTTCATTCCGTGGGCCCCGTCTGGTCCCGTGGACTGAGCTTTCGTGTACACCACGGCCCCGCCCTGTGACGCTGCCAGCTGGTTTTAAACTGATTTCACAGGATCCTAGAAGGTGACCCAGGAGGTGTCTCGTCCAACCCCTGCTCAAAGCAGGACCAACCCCAGCCAGGCCTTGAAAACCTCCAAGGAGGGAGATTTCCCCCCCCTCCCCAGCTTCACTAAACAGCTATAGAATAACAGCTTGGGTTTGTCCCGTGCTGCTTCGCATGGAAAGCACCACAAAACTCCGCCTTGGGCCCTGATATGAGAAAAGCCAGGAAGAGCCCAGTCGCCCGACCATCTTCCCTTCCCAGCTGCAATAAGAGCCAGTCTGGTGCCGTACCAGCACTTTGGTTTAACTGCAAACACAGGAGGAAGCCCTGAGGCCGCTGCGCTGGAGGAGGTGCTCGGCCAGGGACGGTTAAGAATCCCTTCCTTCGGACACAGGAGCCCAGCCAAGAGGCTGCTGAGGGAAGTGGGAGGAGGTGGGGGGTGGGGGGGAGGGAAATGGGAGTGGACACTCTGACCTCGGGGTGGGGGAGCTGCCAAGTTTTGCGACTCTGTGGAAATTTGCAAACAGCAGCCACCCTCCTCCGCCCCCTTGTGCCTCAGTTTCCCCAGCTGTGCAATGGTGAGGGTCCTGGGAGCTGAGGGCATTGAGGAAGTGGTGTTCTTCCTGGAGCGGGGCCCGTCACCATGGCATCTGAGCTGTTCTACAGCCTGCAGAGACGTTATACGGTGGATCCTCCCACTGCCCCTGTGATGGGAGGAAGCTTTCTGGGCTGGCACCATTTCGCAGAGGGGAAACGGAGGCCTAGAAGAGACCCAGACTCCAATTGACTCCACCGGGCTCAGTATCCGGCCATGAGAAACAGGCCCAAAATAAGAGAGCGCTTGTGCCCGGACTGAAGCCAGGAGTCCTGGCTGGGCCCCCGCCTGGGGACGGAGGGGTCCTGTGATCAGGCAGGTCAGAGGCGGCACCGGCTGGAGGGTGTTTCTAATGCTGTGGGCTGCCTGTGGCAATGTGGCACAGGGCTGAGCTGTCACCCCCCCGCCTTAGCTGAGTCACGGGAATGCACCACTGCAGAGTGGGACAAACCAGCACTGGGGAAACCCACGTAGGAAAACATGAGGCTGCTCATATGGGCAGTCAGAGGATGGAGGAAACGCTGACGTGCCCTGGCAGATCACCCAGCCCAGGAGAGCTTTACACAGCTGGCAAAATACACACAACAGAGCCTAAACCCCACGCCAGGATCTAGGTCCTTACCCCACGTCCGTCATCGTGGCCTCTGGGCTCCCACACTGCAAAGTGCTAGGCCCTGATCCTGCAGAGGGGGGGGTTTGATTGAAGGAACGGGGCCTAATACTTTATGATCCCAAACGGCTTTGCAGACATCAGTTAAAGTCTCTGGCTCATTATCAACATGCGGCAGAGGGAGAAATTGAGGCACAGGGCTTGCCGGAGATTAGACAGCAGGTCACTGGCATGGCTGAGGCTGTAGCCAACGGCTCCCGACAGCCCTTCCCTGGAAGGCCGGCCTTCCTTCACGAGCGCTGGGTGCTGGCCGTATCCTCACTCCAGCTTAGCAGAAACCACTCAGCCATCATGCAAACGCTTTCTAGGCAGCCACGATTCTGCTTCTACAGACCGTGCTTCCGAGGGCGTCTCTTCCTACCCAGGAAATTTGCATTCGAATCTTGGTTTCTGAGCTGCTCCAGTATCAATTCCCTATCCAAAGGCAGGCGCCTTTGTTTGTTACTATTGATCGATTGAAGTTCACTCAAGGAGCCAGAGACCAAAGCCAGCGGCTCTAGATCTCATGTGGTTTCCTGAAGGCTGCTCTGGCCGGGGCAGCAGCCCCATGTCCCTCAGCCCTGCTCGTCCTTAGACGGCCTCCCCAGAGCCCTGGCTCAGGGTGTCTTTCCCAGGACGGTGCGCACAGGAGGCCCTGGGGCAGGCGCTGACAGGAGCAGAGGTCTCTAGGCGGCTCAGGAAGCTCAATGTGGCAAGCGCCCGGTTCAGCAGGGAGGTGATGTGGTCTCCAGGAGCCGCAGATCCACCAGCACCTCCTGGTCAGTGCGGCTCTGAGGCTGCAAACGCCACGCTCCTCCGCCAGAGCCCCTGGGCTTGGTGTACCACGGGGACAGAGCTGGGAAGGGATCCCCTGCTCCGCCCAGCCTCCCAATGGGCAGGAGAGCCCTGCCCGCCATCCACACACAGGCCCTGCAGTGCTGAAAAGGTCCTGGGCTGTCGTGTTTCCTTCGTGCCAGGCCACAACCCCAGCACCCCTGGGCTTAGCTGGCCACAGCCCCCTCACCTCTGACCTGTACATCAGTTATACGCCATCCCCGTGCTAAACCCCGCTGGCCAGGCCCCCGTCCCTGCCTCCCCTTTCCTCTCCCGGCTAAACCCCGCTGGCCAGGCCCCCGTCCCTGCCTCCCCTTTCCTCTCC
>ML686152.1:360194-377479 GCA_007922175.1 Pelusios castaneus
GCAAGAGCAGCTGGGCAGATTTCACTGCCCTTTGCCAAGGCCCTGCCTCTGCCGCGCTTTCACCCTTGAGCCAGCGAGGAAACGGGGACCCTCTAGGAAGTAGACACCATCCTCCCCTGAGCCCTGCTGGGTTCTAGCATCAAAGCTTCCGGCACATCCCCGGACAGCTATACCACAGCTGAACCGAACTCAGAGTCGGGCAATCGGCCCAGATATTCAGCCTCATTCTTACTCTCTTCAGTGCAGCCTCATTCTCAACTGCATCGGGCCCCCTCCACACCGGCCTTCCCTGCTCCCTGCTGGAGGCCAGCCACGTCCCTGAGCTATGGATGTCTCCTGGGAAATTTCCAAACGTGCTCCAGGGACGCCTCATGCCCCACAAGTAAGGCCCTCCTGATGCATCGGGATCAATGGACTGGGAGTGTGACAGAGCTGAGCCCCATCCCCTTGGCCTGTGCAGAGGAAGCCCCCCAAACAGAAGACTTGGGTCTTTGTGAAACAGGTTGGTGGGTCTCAATCTAGTTCCTAGTGCTCAGGCTGATGTTTTCAAAAGCAGCCACTGGGGACGCAGCCGGAGATAACATCCCTCCGCGTCTTAGTCAATCCCAGGGCGCGTGTGATTCTGGTGTGGACGTGACGAAGGCAAGTGTGACCCTAGGAGGCATCAGGCGTGGTATTTCCAGGGGCGATGGCGATGCCTTAATGCCACCGTACAAGGCACTGGTAAGGCCATACTGGGCATATGGGCTTCAGCTCTGGTCACCCGTGTTCAGGAAAGCAGAAAGCAGAGCAGAAGAGAGGCTGAGAGGCTCCTGGGATGGCCAGAGCAATGGAGAGCCTGGCTCATAGGGAGGCTAAAAGAACGAGGCTGGTTTAGCCCGGCCAAAGACAGGCTAAGCGGGGAGCAGCTTGCTCTGGAAATACACCCCACGGTACCCACCAGGGAGGCAGAAGAGCTATTGAACCATTCTGGCCCCAGAACAAACGGGCACAGAGCAGCCAGGAAAAAGTGGAGGCTGGAAAGGGGAAGAAGGTTTCTAACCATCAGCAGAGGGAGGGTTTGGGACAACCTCCTATTAGGAGCAGAGAAGGACGAACGACCGCAGTGGTTAGACGGGGAGTGTGACGAGTTTTGATTTGCAGGAAGGGGGCGATACTTTGGACCTGCCTGTGACACAAGGATGCGCGGCTGCCAAACCCCACGTCCAACCATGCTCCAGCGTGCCCCCACCCGCTCGTCCCAAGGGCACGACCCTGTCCTGCAGGAAGCTGCAGGCCAAGTCAGCTTGGCCCCCTCAGTTTGGTGCACCCCACCCAAGCCAGGGCAGGGGGCTTGGAGCCGTCAGGAGCAGGATCTGGGGAGAATTTTCCTCCAGCTTCCCGCAAGCTTTGAGAGAGATCCTTCCTGCCGCGACCCATGCAAGGGCTGCAGGGCTCCAGCCCCAGCCGCGGGGATGAGTGCCCCAAGCCCTGACGCAAACTGGCATCTGCTGGCTTGAGCAAGTGACAGGAAGAACAGAAACCTCGCCCCAGGAACCCTGCCCCCCCCCCCCACGCGGTGCTGGCTGGCGGCTGAGATACCAGAGCTGTACACCCCGCTCGCAGCGCCACAACCAGACACATCCCTGTCCCCCGGACAAAGCCCCTCGTGTTGCCCTGCCTCTCCTGCGGCTCCCGCCCACGTCACCCCAACCACCACACATCCATCGCTGGCCTTTGCCCGCGGCCAGGCACGAACAGGGGGCCACGTGGGCGCCCAGAGGTGTCTGCAGGTGGCTCATGCAGATGGCATGGGCGGGGGCAGGCAAAATACCCGGGGGCACGTCCCTCTGCCCAGCTCGTCGGAGGCTGCTGCTTCAGCAAAAGGAAACTGAAGCCAAGACACGCCGGCTGCCCGGCGGGTGATTCATAACGACCCCCCCCCCCACCCGAAGGAAGGGAAAACAGCTCATCTCTCGCGCTCAGCGGAAAAGGGAAGCAAAACCCTCTCTCCACCCCAGCCCGTGCTGAAAACTCCACCAGGGCGGGGGCTTTCCACCCATGTGTCAGCTGCTAACTGCCAGGGCAGGGCCTTGCCAACGAAGCCTGACCCCTCCTAAGCGGGTCCTGCCCACTGCATCCCTCCCCAGCCTCAATCCCTCTGCAGAGTGGGCCTGAGTCCCGCCCAACGCCCGGCGGGGCTGGGGCCTGGGATTCTCAATCCCCTTTGGATGGTCACTGTGACTCATGGCCCCCCAGAACTCAGCCAGCATTCACCCCAGGAACCTGGCTGAAAGCTCGGCACCTCCTAGAACCCCAGGACTGAGCCGCCCGGGAGGGGAGAGCGTGCCGGATGAACAGCGAGTACTGATGGAGGCCCTGGCCCCTCTGCTGAAGGATTCCCCTCTGCACAGCGATCAGGGCCTACCCTGAGTCCAGATCCACATGGTGTAGCTGGGGGGAGGCCTTCAAAAGCTCCCCCCTTTTTCCAAAAGACTGTGGCAAGGGAAGGGAACTGAATGTTAGGACTCCTGGCTTCTGCTACTGATTCTGGGTGGGAGTGTGGGCTATTGGCTATAACAGAGGGCGGGGAACCAGGATTTCTTGAAGGAACCGAGGAGGTGCCAGACTGGATCAGTCCAGTGCCTCATCTGGTCCCGTCTGACCAGCCAGTACAGAACAGTTATGCCCACTGACAGTGGGAAGAGTCAGTGCCGCCCTAGGGAAGCACATCTTCCAAATGCCTCGAAAAATGCAACAGCTCTCCCAGTCTTGAAGGAGCCAGCCCTCCACCCTGGGGTGCAAAGCGTCCCCCCTGGCCTCACACTCATGAGCAACATGGCTTCAGTCACATCCTGGGCGCCTCACCATTAGGAGTCGGATCAGGAGGAGCACAGAGATCTAGGGGCACTAACAGATGACCTCCGCGTGGCCACGGACACAGGTAAGAGCCTCAAGGCCTCAGCACTGGGCCTATCTGCCCAGCTAGGTACCGCTAACTCCCCTCCAGTCATTCCCCTCCAGCTGGACGCAGAGAAGGGTAACTTCTCCTCCCCTGCGAACGCCTATGGGGTCTTACTGGGATCCCTGCTAACGTCGCTGCTCTTCACTCTCTGTGAGGCCACTGGGAGAGACAGGGAGGCGACATGACAGGGTCATTCAGCCGCAGATCTTATTCTCAGCTGATGCAGAAACATCAGCACAGCTGCAGGAGATCAGTTCTTGGAGCAGGGCAGCTGGCTGCCTCCAACTTCTATGGAAGGTGCACAGACCCAGGAAAACCTCAGGGCTCTGTTTGACCCCTCACTAAGTGTAGGTGACCATGGAGCATCCGCATCTAAAAAGGCTTTCCTTCCCTCCCTGGCTCACTAGGGCTGTGTCTACACTTGTAAAGTTACGTCGACTTAACGGAGTGGCTACAGTTTAAGTCAACTTAAGTAGACCTTGTTAAGTCAACTTAACAGTAGACACAACCGTCCACATTGGCGCTAAGTCGACTTAAGAAGTTGACTTAAGGCTCAAGTCAACCTTCAGAGGTGGTGTTATTAAGTCAACTTAAGGAAGCGCTTCAGTTGACTTAATAAAAGCCCAGTGTGGACGCGGCTTTGTGTAGGTCGACTTAAGCGTCCTTAAGTTGACCTAAGTTTCCAGTGTAGACGCACCCAAGAGACCTTGTCCCTTTCTCCGGGAGATGTGACCACAGTGGTCCAAGCATCTCTCACTTCCAGACTGAGTTACTGTAACTGAAACTGAACGTGAGGAAGATGCGCAAGCTCCAGCTGGTGAAGGCCGCCCGCCTTCTGCAAGGCTCTGGCCAGTGTGAGCCGCTCAACCCCACACTCAAGTCTCTCTATGGGCTCCCAGTCAGCTCCCGAGGCCAGTTTGAGAACTTGGCCCTAATTTTCAAAGCCATTAATGGAGCAACTCTCAGCTACACCAAACCCTGAATTTTGATCCATGACCCACCATGGTCATGAAGCCCACTAGCGACTTTGGTGTGGTTTTCCATGGAAGGTGTAAAGGGACATGCGCCCAGTGGAGCGACCTTCATTTCCTGCTTCTGATACATTCAAAAAACACCTTGGTATCTGTTTTGAAGCCTTTGATTGGGTGATTCCTGAACGCCACCTCAGCCCTCCCTCCTACCATGGTTTTGTGCTCCCCCCTCAAGCAGCCAAGAGAAAGGAAGGATGCCGTTGTGGCTTGAAGCACCTCTTGAACCTTCCTGTTTAACCAGGGTGCCAAGCTTCTGGACTTATGGATAAGAGGCATGCCTCCCTCGCTGCTTCATCAACTTCCACGCAGAGTCTCAGGTTTTTGATTTTCCTCGTTTTGGGTCCTCTTGACTAATTTCTTCACTTTATTTTTATCACTGTTACTTTTGGTCACCTGTCCTCCCCAGGTACCATGCACACCCTAGACCTACCAGTTTTCCAGGCAATCTAAATTTAGCCTCTCTCTGACATCTCTCTATCACCGTACCAATATGTACCAAGACCACAGGCTCTTCCTTGCCTGGCCAGAAATCCTTCTAGATGTCTTCTGAGATCTGCTACATGCAGACTCTACAGTCAGGTCATTGATTGCTCTTCTGGTCCCCACATCCCCAGCTATTGCTACTTCTAGCGATCAAATCTGCCATCTTTGCAGCTCATCTGTCTCACCCCATCAATTTCTTTCTACCTGCTTTGATCAACTCCTCATCTGCAGTCTGCCAAGATGAGTCCCAGGATTCCAGGAATCTTTAGCTCCTACTCAGTGGCGAGTGGACGTCCGTCTGAAAGATCTGCCCTACTCTCCCACAAGTTATAGGGCACAGAGCAGGAATGAAGGGGTGAGTTTCTCTGTCCTGTGCTACACAGTAAATCAGACTAGATGATCAGAACAGTCCCTTATGGCCTTAAAAAAAACTACAGATCTGTGAACTAACGTCCCATCTGTCATCTGCTTTATCTTTCAGTCCTCAGTCAGGTTTTGTACAATGCCATCACTGGTGTGTCTAACTAGCAAGGGTTAAATATTTTTTGCTAAAAGAAAAAGGCAAAGGGTAACTAAAAAAGTAGCATGAAGCAAAAGGCTCAACTTTAAAGAAAGGTAAGAAACTTTTTCAAATACCAACAGATGAGGCTGGAATTAAATATATAAATTAAAAAAAAAAAAAGACCGAAAGTGATACAGCCAGAGTTCAAAACTAAGCAAAAGGAAGAGTTAAACTGAAAAGGATCCGGAAGAATAGATCAAAAAGTCAAGCTTCAAATGAGTTAACAAAGAGAAGACTGAGCGGAACAAAATCAAAGGTTTAAAACCCACCAAATTGTAGTGTTAATTGTGCACAAATCAGGAAATAATAGACACACCGAGAAATAAAGGCAAGTTTGAAAGATTTTTAAAATGAATCGTTATTTTAAGACTGATACGGCCGCCCTCTTGCATAACTTTATTCATGTGTCTTTCCACAGGCTTCTATGGACTCCCGGGTAAAGCACAATGTTAAGTTTTAGCAGCAATAGGGCTTCGGGGTCAGGATCTGTGTTTTCCCACGATGCGGCCCCGATCCTGACTGAGGCTGTTCACCATTGCAACAATGTCAAGACTCTTTAACAGTAATATCAGAGGGCTGGCAGGTCCCTTCCTCACAAGGGGACTGGGAGGTTTCATTCATTCATTGTCAATTCCATGGGGTGAAAGGTGGGAGAGGCAGGCCAGCCACCAGCCCTGACAAGAAGAGACGTCTCTGATCCGCTCGTGTGTGCAGGCGGCTTTGAACGCGGAGAGCAGTGTGGAGGTGTGAAGTGTCATTATGATAATCAAGGCTTTTCAGATATTAAAACTCCTCTAACTATGACACGCCAGCTCTTGGCTGCCTGAGGAAGGGAAAGGATGGGCCCCACACGCCCGCCAAAGAGATGAAATAATCAGAACCCTACAGTAACAAAAAGACCCCAGGGGAACCTCATTCCACACTGCTGGACAGCGAGTGAGTTCCTTAACAACCAACCAGTCACTGCAGCAAACAGTCCCGCTCGGAGGGGGATTCAGCATTTCTAGCAAATGCTCACATTCAAAGGGAAGAGTCTGGTCTCACTTTTTCCTTTTGCTGCCTCCACCTTATTTCTGACCCTAAATTGCTGACTGCAAAAAGCTCTCTCATCCCCTGCCTGCCTCCAGCACTTCTCACACTCGCCTCCACTCTCACCCACCCTGCCTGAGCCTTGCGGGATTCGAACCACTGATCTAGTCATCAAAAGCCAGTTACTTATCCTGGCCTCAGGAAATGGTCTATTTCGCTTGGGGCATCAACAACATAAAATGCATTGTGCAAAAATACAATGTCCAAGGTGTAGTGTGTCAGGAAAAAAATATGCAAAAGGCCTTAAATATATTGTGATGCAATGGTGTGTGCATATGTGCAGATACATCATTGCCCTCTGCTGGACAGAATCGGAACTGCTGAACTGTGTGTCATATGCCCTATACCACAAATGGATAATGAAGATTAGCTAAAAAGGCTGGGGGGTCTATGCTTCTGAAGCAGGAGGATCTGAGGTCTATCCATGAAGGTGCCATGGAGCTCTGTGCAGCATAGCATGGTGCCAGCTGACTGTGTTACACTATTTCAAAGGCTATTTCTTGTGCTAAGGGGTTCTGTATTCTCCAGGCAGGACCAGCTTCCCCCACATCATCCCAATAAGCTTAGCTCTCCAGCTCCCTGACCTCAGACCTAATCAGCACCTCTGGAAGCCTGTATGATGGCAGCCCGCTTAATGCAGCCCTGCCAAGAAATCGCCTAATCTGACCCATTCTGGGATGAGGAGAACACTGCGGACAGACACAGACATGGGTTCCAAGGCCAGAAGAGACACCTGATCTGCTAGTCCAGTGGTTTTCAAACTTCTTTTTCTCGGGACCCAGTTGAAAAAAATCATTTCTGCCCGCGACCCAACGATTTCATCCTTGAGGAACGCGTTTGTCTTGCGGCGGCGGCGGCAGGGGGCGCCAGTACTGAAACCTCTGCGCTGGTCTGACCTCTTGTATAACACAGGCTGAGACCTGCCCCACAGTGACCACTAGTGCAGGGCTTTTAGCAACTGAAGAGTAAATAAAATCCATTCCCAGCCCCAGAAGGGATCCTCCCTTCCCCTCCCCCACCCTGAACAAAAGCCAAGCCCTGATCCAGCCATGCACACCCCCTCCCTGAGACAATGAGACACAAAGGAGGAACAGCCCACAGCTTTTTCCGATGCAGTAAAACAGAACAAACTCTTCCGTGGCAACTTTCTGAATGTAACGTTGCCTGGCCTAGCTCGGCAAGCCTGACCTAAAATGGCTGAGTGATCCCAGCTCAGCTTGGCACGGAATGGCTCAGCCCAGTTCAACCAGGAAAGGAATGGCTCGGCCCACTTCAACCTGGCACAGAATGGCTCAGCCCAGTTCAGCCTGGCACGGAATGGCTCAGCCCAGTTCAGCCTGGCACGGAATGGCTCAGCCCAGTTCAGCCTGGCACAGAATGGCTCAACCCAGTTCAGCCTGGCACAGAATGGCTCAGCCCAGTTCAGCCTGGCACGGAATGGCTCAGCCCAGTTCAGCCTGGCACGGAATGGCTCAGCCCAGTTCAGCCTGGCACGGAATGGCTCGGTACAGCCAGACGCAGAACCCCAGAGCCAGGCCAGTTTGGCTCAGGTTAGCCTGGGATAGAATGAGTCAGCCTGGTTCCCTGCAGCCCAGCCCAGACTGGCCTAAAAAGACCACTGGAGACAAGTGAAACTCCTCCTTGTTCCGGGTCAAAGCCGAGCCCAGGCCGGGGGAGGGTGGGGAAATAGGAGCAGGGGCTGGCGGGGGAGAATAGGGCCAGGCTGGTGGGGGAGGGCGCAGGGCAGGCCGAGGTCTCAGGGCACGGACCTTCTCCCCCAGGAAAAATACGGCCCGTCCCCAGACCGAGCCCCAGCCCCTCCGGAGAGCCTGGAGCCGACTGGGCTTCACCGCTTTCCGCTTCGAGCTGCGCCTTTTCAGTGTGCGACCCAGCCCTGCTCGGTCCAGCTCAGCCTCGCCCAGCTCAGCCCGGCTCGGTCCAGCTCAGCCCAGCCCTGCTTAGCCCTTCTCGGTCCAGCTCAGCCTCGCCCAACTCAGCCCGGCTCGGTCCAGCTTAGCCCAGCCCAGCTCAGCCTGGCACAGTTTAGCCCATCCCTGCTCTGTCCAACCCAGCCCGGCACAGCTTAGCCCAGCCCTGCTCGGTCCAGCCCAGCCTCGCCCAGCTCATCCCTGCTCGATCCAACCCAGCCCGGCACAGCTTAGCCCAGCCCAGCTCGGCTCGGAACAGACCAGCTCAGCCCGGCTCGGAACGGTCCAGCCAGGCACTGCCCAGCCCAGCGCAGCTCAGCCCAACTCTGTCCGGCACAGCCCAGCCCAGCCCTGCACGGTCCAGCTCAGACCAGCCCAGCCCGGCTCGGGGCAGCCCGGCCCGGCCCAGCCTCCTTCACACGCAGATCCCGCGGCTGCGAGGCGCCTCCGGTGGAAACCCTTCCTGCTCCTCGCCCCCCAGCCGGCCCCACCGCCCGACCCTCCCCCAGCCTGTCCCGGGCGGGAGCCTGGCCCCCTTCCCCCAGCCACCACCCGCCCCGCCCGAGGGGACCGCCGGGAGCCCCCTGCTCCGGGCCGGGGATCGGGGCCGGTGGGGCGGGCGCCGGGCTCACCTTGGCTCATATCTCGGGGCCGGGTGTCTCGCTGGGGCGGCTGCCGCTCTGGCTCGCAGAGAGAAGGAAGTGAGCGGGGCCAGAGGAAGTCTGCAGAGACAGCGCCGGGAGCCTGAACAAGGAAGTTTCTGCTGCTGTCCGGCCCTTATTTCCCCTCCTCTCCAGCCCCACAGCTCCTCTCTGCCCTGCCCCTGCCCCTGCCCCGTCCACGCCCACGCAGAGGGCACCCCAGCCGCCCGGGGCCACTGCCCGGGGCCGAGCCAGTCCGGGCCTGCCGCCTTGGCTGACCTCCAGCCGGCCGGGGGAGAGCCCCCGTGCCACGGTGATGGGCGGCAGGGAAAGGGCTGGGGCAGCCGGCCAGGGGAGGCCACCAGCTGGCCTCGTGCGTGCGACGTGGTCTCCTCCAGCGTGGCTCGCAGCGCCGTGACATCCCCCGGGGAGTCCAGTGTCCGCCCAGAGCACCCGCTCGCTGCCCCTTCCCACCCGCTCCGAGAGAGCTGGCCAGTCTGCCTGTGCCCCTTCGCCCAGCGGGCGTCGGTCTGTCTGTCTGCCTGTGCCTCTTCTCCCAGCGGGCGTCGGTCTGTCTGTCTGTGCCCCTTCGCCCAGTGGGCGTCGGTCTGTCTGTCTGTACCCCTTCGCCCAGCGGGCGTCGGTCTGTCTGTCTGTCTGTCTGCCTGTGCCCCTTCGCCCAGCGGGCGTCGGTCTGTCTGTCTGTGCCCCTTCGCCCAGCGGGAGTCAGTCTGTCTGTCTGTGCCCCTTCGCCCAGTGGGCGTCGGTCTGTCTGTCTGTACCCCTTCGCCCAGCGGGCGTTGGTCTGTCTGTCTGCCTGTACCCCTTCGCCCAGTGGGCGTCGGTCTGTCTGTCTGCCTGTACCACTTCGCCCAGTGGGCGTCGGTCTGTCTGCCTGTGCCCCTTCGCCCAGTGGGCATTCGTCTGTCTGTCTGCCTGTGCCCCTTCGCCCAGTGGGCATCGGTCTGTCTGTCTGCCTGTGCCCCTTCGCCCAGCGGGCATCGGTCTGTCTGTCTGCCTGTGCCCCTTAGCCCAGTGGGCGTTGGTCTGTCTGCCTGTACCCCTTCGCCCAGTGGGCATCAGTCTATCTGTACCCCTTCGCCCAGTGGGCGTTGCTCTGTCTGTCTGCCTGTACCACTTCGCCCAGTGGGCGTTGGTCTGTCTGTCTGCCTGTACCCCTTCGTCCAGTGGGCGTTGGTCTGTCTGTCTGTCTGCCTGTACCCCTTAGCTCAGTGGGCGTTGGTCTGTCCGTCTGTCTGCCTGTACCCCTTAGCCCAGTGGACGTTGGTCTGTCTGTCTGTCGGGTTTCTGGGCGAAGGGAAGCCCGCTATCCCATAGCCCAGTGGGTGTTGGTCTGTCTGTCTGTCTGTATCCCTTAGCCCAGTGGGCGTTGGTCCGTCTGCCTGTCTGGTCTCTGAGCGAAGGGAAGCCCGCTATCCCTCAGCCCAGTGGTGTGCAGCCTTTGCCATTTGCAGACCCCTAAACTGCTTTGAGGCAGCTCCCTCTGGAAATCGTGGGCTCAGTCCACGGACCCCCGGGTGGAGGGGCAGTGGGGGAAGGACGTGCGACGGTCAGGCCAGTGGAGCAGTGTGCTGCGAGAGAGCTGGAGCTGGCGCTGGATGAGGTGCAGCGCCCGGATGTTATATAACGTTGCGCTGCCCTGTGACAGACACTCCCCTGCACCACATTCTCCCGTCACCTTCCAACAGCTGGGGGCCCTGGGGCAGAACTAGCAGCTTCAGGTTCCTTCTCACTGAGCAGGCCCCAGCGCAGGGCGGTGGCTGCCACCCAGAGGCCAGAGGGGGCTGTGCCACGAGAAAGGCTGAGTGGTAAAGGCAGACTCAGGGCCGTGGGTCGTGTTGGGGGCAAGGTCCAAGCATAAGTTTTTGGGCCCAGTCCAGACTTGTAACACGGCCCCACCCACTCCTCATGGTAATGGAGGTTGCAGCCTGCGCCGGGCTTGGACCCCAATGAGGTACCCCTTTTACCTCGCATGTGGGGGCCTGGCTGAGGGAGGTGATGGGCCCTGGGGGGCATGTCTTGCTTTGCTGAGGGGCTCACGGCAGAGTACAGATTAGTTACGATGCTCACGCCGGCACTGCGGCAGGGAACGGGTCTGGAACTGCAGTCTGAGGGCACCGCCCTGTGGAAGGTTTATAGCTACAGGGCCACGAGGATGGGAAAATCAAAGCCAGACCCAGCAAATTCAGCCAGCCCCAGGCTACCATCCAGCCCCTAACCGTAGCCACCTTCAAACCAGTTTGGTTTCGTCTCCCCGCTGCTCCTCTTGGGGTGGTGTTCAGAACTGCCCTCCTCCAGCGGTGAGAAACCTGCTCCTGTCCAGCCTCAGTTTACTCCTGGCTGCATCATGATCGGTGGAACGGGAATCAGCGTCCCCACATTCCCGGGAGGGGGTGTTATTAATGGACCCCCCTCGGCCTCATTGGCCAAGCAGCACACAGGGTTGAGTACCGTGCTGCTTGTTCGGCTCACCCCCATTCAGCTTCGCTCTTTGCTAATGAAACAACGGCCAGCGTGTCACCATTTGTTCCTGCCCTTTAACTTCATTAGCTCTTCTCCCTCCCTGCTGTGTCTCCCCACTCACATCACAGGCGCCCATCTCCCTCCACCCCTCGACATTATTTCATACATCCCAGCGTCTTAGGCGTTGTCTTCAGTAAACCCTACCCTCCCTGGCAGCCCAGACGTCAGCGGGCCACACACTAGCTAGGATCCCTCCCCCCATCCCCAGCAGGACGCAGAGTGGTGATGGAGTTGCCATGTGGATCCTGATACATCCCTGGGGCTGCTACACGTCACCCCTCCATGGAGGTTTGAACACTGAGTGGATTTTGTTCCAATAGCCTCCCTGTGGGTTGAGGCCCTGTAGGTGTCTGGCATATAGGGCTCAGGCCCCCTTTGCACAGTGGGAACAGCCTGGGCTCCTCTGTGTATGGGGCCCTCCTTGGCTGTGCATGGTTTGGCCGTCAGGATGTCCTGCTAAGAACAAACGCAGCCTCCTTCCCCAACTGGTGGCTGCCCTGTCCTGTTTCACACTCAGCCATGCCGTTCTCAGCTGCTTTCTGTAGTGTTTCCAAGATCGCAGACAGGCCCAGCCCAAAGGCAGGCGTGTGTTTGTAAGCCTTTAATATAGCCAGCCAGCCGGGTGCGCTGGGCTGGCAGAGTGCCTGTGGATGTGCCCCAGGGCCCCTCCAGAGCCCAGCATTGCAGCGTGAGGAGTGCCAAGGCTGGGGATGTGTTCCCTGGCTAGGAGTCATGGGAGGAGCCCAGATAACACGGTGACAGGTGCCATCGAAATGGGCTGAGCGATGACTTTTGTTGAGCAATTACTTATTGTTTAGATAATGCCAACATGCTTTTCATCTCGGCTGCTCTCATCTGCCTTTACGATGGTTCTGTATTAATTTCATAACAGCCCAGGTGGGGAGGTGGTATCTTCTATCGCATCAGCTTCTGTTCATGGAAGAGACAAGCTTTCAAACCTACGCAGAGCTCTTCTTCAGCTCCCCCCGGCTGTGCCAATACTGCGTACTAGCTTTGGAACATTAGCTGAAGATCCTGAGAACAGAAACTCTCGTCTCCCTGAAGGTATCTGAGGTGTCCAGACATGGCTGGACACAGCGTCACATATTTGCATGTGAATTTGACGGAAAAGAGGCTGGCGTTGTAAATGAGAGTTCGGCAGCTTGAGTGGGAAGTTTATGATACGGAAAGAGGGTGGCTAAAGCAGCGACCGTGGATATAAAAGGAAGACTGTGTAGTAGATCTATGCCAGTCAGAGCTGGAAAAGCCTGCTCCAGCATATACACACGTACAAATAAATAGCACTTTATCAGGGAGCGTCATTGGTCTTCCCTTATCAGAGGTGATCTTCCCAAAGAGGCGAATGCAGGAATAGGCGATGTAAACAGCTGCTCAAAAAGTAAAGGAAGCGTGCAGAATGGTGACATGTGGGGCTTTAAATTCACAGTTGACATGACCCAGGTCATGAAAGTCACCAAAAGGCAACTGTAGAAAGATTATAAACGGTATCTATACGACAGCAAACAAGTATAGTTAAAAGGGTCACCTGTTTAGGGGTGTTCCAAAGGGGGAGCCGTGCTAGTCTAGGTCAGCAAAACAAACAAGGAGTCCTGTTCCAAAGGGGGAGCCGTGTTAGTCTATTGTAGATAGACAACAGAGTCCCGTGGCACTTTTAAAGACAAACAGATTTATTGATTGCATGAGCTTTCGTGGGAGAAGATCCCACCTCGTCAGATGCTTTTTAAGGGTGACTGTGTAATCTTCGGGTGGGCTAAAATTCATTTAATTGCCCTTCTCCAGTGCCTCACAGAAATAAACCCCAACCCCTATGGAGAAAGCAGCTGGAGACCCAGGATCCAGTCTGTATGGGACTCACAGCAAAAACTGCTCAAAGTTACCCTCTCACGTTAAAATACTACTAAAAACAAACATAACAATGAACTTTATAAACTACTAACTAAATAAACCTTATCCTAACAAAACAAAATACAATTAAACAGAACAATCCCTACAGAAACCCCACACAAAAGATCCTGAAGGGTCCCGAAGTCTAGGTGGAGTTCACCCAACTCTCAGCTACAGTCTTTGTTCAAGTCTAGAGGCTTGAGTGGCAAGAAGTAGCTGTCCTCTTCTTCTCTCATGGCAGGAATCTTCTGTAGAATTCCATGCAGGCTTTTCCTTCTCCTCTGGAACCAGCAACATCTGGTCGGCTCACTGGTTAACCAGCCCCTAGTCCCATATGCATGTGCCCAAAGTCTGTTGCAGAAGACTCCATAGGAGAGAGAAAACATCTTGTTGTTCACTCCTGGCTCAGCCTCTCTCATGAAAACTGAGCACATGGGCTCTTCTCAAAACACTCCTCCCCGCTGTCTGCACAGACTGCTGCTCCCATGTGATCTGACTCTGATCACATCACACCAGCAGGGCACCCTGTGGAGCATGCTCAAAATGCCACCACTCCCTGCTTCTAGAAGTTTCTGGTTGTGGGTAGCTAATCTGCCCAGCAACAGTAACCCACCCTCAGTAGGTCTCCTAAAGAGAGAGCCCTTTTTAGGCATATGCGTTACAATAGCTGATAGTGAGATCATTTGGCCGGCTCATATTGCAAATATTAGAGCTAAGGGCCGAGAAGGGATCACCTCATTTAGAAACATTTCTGGAACTTCCTGGGCTGTGGCTAAGGGAGTGGTAATACCAGACGAAATGCCAAGAAGCTTGGTTATCTATTACGGGGGTCCAGCTTTCAGTCTGGCATTAGAATTGAATCCAAGGAGGTGTGACTCCATCCAAGCTCAGGTGCTGCACATTGCATCACAAGACCACTGTGGGCAAAATGCCTGCCATTTTAGGAATGAAACTTTTAGGCTTAACCTGTGGGTCAAAAGTCATTGGAAACCATCAAAGGCCTGGCTGGGAGGGTTTAGTTGGGGTTGGTTCTGCTTTGAGCAGGAGTTGGGCGAGGTACCTCCTGAGGTCCCTTCCAGCCCTCATCTTCTAGGATTCTTCTATGAGTCTATGAAACAGTGCAGATGGAAACAGTAGGCGCATAGATGGTGAATGCTGGGAAATACATGGCTGTCATGTAGAGCAAGAACTCAAAGGGCCTTGTGCAAGTAAGGTGAAACAAGTGTGGATGAAGGATCTTAGAGAAGAGAAAGGCTTAAATGAGGTTAAAATCTGTAGCTTTGGGAAAAGGCATGATAGGTAGCTACGGAGTTGTATCACGAAATTAAAAGAGGAAAGTGTGCTAAATGTGCAAGATATTGCAAATCAATACAGCTTTGCTAAGGGAGATGGTATTGCCAAATGTCTCCCAGCGGCTCTAGAGATGGAAGAACAGGAAGAGGAGGAAGAATATCTGGCATTGCTTCGCTCAGGATAAAGAAAGCTATTAGATGGCTGAACTGGCAGGGAAAATGCTGGCGTTCAATCGGGTCTCAGGGACTCAGCTGCCACGGCCATCCTGTCTGATTCCTTCCCAGGAGTAGTACCAATCAGAAACAGCACTTCAGGCAACACACATGATACACTTCAAGAAATCTAACTGCTAATAACAGCATCGACAGCTGGGATAATCAGTGATTGCAAGAATCCCAGTGCACGCAGGGGTGCTGGGCAAGGAGTGGACAGACAAAAGTGGCAAAAATGCTGACCGACATGTGCAAACTGATTCAGAGATCGCTGTACATAAACTGGAGATTAAAAACCTAATTCAAAATGAGGGGAAGGAAACAGGGCAAAACAAATGAAGGGAGAAAGATGCTGTGAAATACACCCAAGAGCCAAAATTGCTGATACACTTCAAGGCCTTGAGAGAAAGAATGAAGTGGCTCTAGTTAAAATTTGAACTGGCTAGTGTGGCTTAAATCGTAATTTCTTTCTAATAAAGAGGAAGGTGGTTTATGTGGGATGTGCAGTGTCCAGGAAACAGCTGACATCTCCTGCCGGAGTGCAGGGTGGGTAAAAAAAAAAACTTTGGGGGCCTTTAAAGTATCTCATTTTTCTGCAACATCTCGTTCACCTTCCTCTGTAGCATGGGGCACGGCTCACTTACTAGTGGATTCTCTATTCCTTAAAGCCTTTAAATCATGACTGAGTGTAACCCATATGCCTAAAAAGGGCTATCTCTTTGATGGACCTGCTGAGGGTGGTTACTGTTGCTGGGCAGATTAGCTACAACCAGAAACTTCTAGAAGTAGGGAGTGGTAGCATTTTTGAGCATGCTCCACAGGGTGCCCTGCTGGTGTGATGTGCTGTGATTAGTCAGATCACAGGAGAGCAGCAGTCTGTGCAGACAGCAGGCAGGAGCTGCTTTGAGAAGAGCCCATGTGCTCAGTTTTCAGGAGAGAAGCTGAGCCAGGGGTGAACAAGATGTTTTCTCCCTCTAATGGAGTCATCTGCAACAGATTTTGCAGACATGGATATGGGACTGAGGGCTGGTTGCAAAGGAGAAGGAAAAGCTTGCATGGAATGCTACAGAGGATTCTAGCAAAGGAAGACGAGGACAGTTATTTCTTGCCACTCAAGCCTCTACACTGGAACAGAGACTGTAGCTGAGAGTTGGGTGAACTCCACCTGGACTTTGGGACTCTTGGGGATCTTTGATGTGGGGGTTTGTGTAGGGATTGTTCTTGGTTAATTGTATTTTGTTTTCTTAGGATAAGGTTTATTTAGTTAGTAGTTAATAAAGTTCATTGTTATGTTTGTTTTTAGTAGTATTTTAATGTGGGAGGATAACTGAGCAATCTTTGCTGTGAGTCCCATACAGACTGGATCCTGGGTCTCCAGATGCTTTCTCCATAGGGATTGGGGTTTATTTCTGTGAGGCACTGGAGAAGGGCAATTAAATGAATTTTAGCCCTCCCAAACGTTACATGAGGACTTTAGAAACTCAGTCCTAGGTTAGTGGTTTAGTACAGGAGTGGGTGGGTGAGGTGTGACCTGCATTGTGCAGGAAGTCAGACCAGATGATCGTATTGGTCCGTTCTGCACTTAGAGTCTAAGAGCTTCGGGAGAATAGGGATTTATAAAAAGAAAAAGCAATGTTGGAGTCTCGAAGACAGCTGGGGAAAGAGAGAGACTGGAAAGACCTATAGTGTGCAGGGCTTGGGGAGCACAGTCAGATCAGGGGAAGATAGTCAAAGGGTCACCTACAAATTTCCCCAGGCCAGAGAGGGCTGATGACTGGGGAATGGGGGAGAGGCCAGCCCAGACACTGCTGCCTGCAGGCAGGAGCTGGAACCAGCAGAGAAGGACCCTGCCTAGCGAGTGTGACTCAGTTTCCCTGTCCTCCTCTGGGGTCTTTGGAGAGGGGACAGCACCCCATGAGCAGGCGGTCTCAGTTGGGGCCCCTGGGCGAGTGCCTGCGGCTGCGGGGAGCCGGGCCCCCCTGGGGCTCAGGGCCCCTTCCCTGCTGGTGCCCTCGGCTCCCCATGATGGGGTGTCTCAGCTGCGCCCACTGCAGCCTCCCGCCACCAGGCGGCGCTCTCTCCTCCTTGAGCTGGCCCCCCTGCGCGGTCCCCCTCCGAGCGCCGGCCCCGCCCGACCCTGCTTAGCTCGCGCGCTCCGCCGCCCTCCTCTGGGGCTGAGGCGCCGCCTGCAGCTCCCGCCCTGCGCCGCCAGAGGCCGCTGCGGGGCAGCGAGAAGCGCTGCCAGGGGGCGGGGCCAGTGGGTCCTCGCCCATTGGCTGCCGGCGGGAAGGGGCCGGGCCTCTCGTGGTTCCTGCCCCGCCCCGCTTTGGCGGCGCGCGCGGCGGTTGGCGCCTCAGCGCTGTCAGTGTCCGAGCGTGCGGCGGCGGCGGCGCTCCCGCTTCAGGCCGCTCCGGGCTCGGCTAGGCGCGACGGCGGGTAACGGGGCCTGCCCGAGGGGAAGGGCCCGGGAGAGGCCACCGGGCGGGGGGGTCTGGTACCGAGAGGGCTGGCCGGGAGAGACCACCGGGCGGGGGGTGTGGGCTAGCTCGGGAGAGACCATTGCTGGGGGAGGGCAGGTGGGGAAGGGCTAGCCCTGGGGGAAACCATTGCTGAAGGGGGGAGAGAGGTTAAGGGTTAGCCTGGGTGAGACCAT
>ML686152.1:377579-414120 GCA_007922175.1 Pelusios castaneus
CCTGGGGGAAACCATTGCTGAATGGGGGAGGGAGAGAGGTTAAGGGTTAGCTGGGTGAGACCTGCCAAGGGGGTTTTGTGGGGGAGGGGCTGGCCTATGTTGGGGCATTCTGGGCAGAGGGGCTAGAACCAGCATTAATGATTCGGACCTGTTCCAGGACACCTGCCGTGCGAGAACTACCCCAGGAGCCACGCTGGGAGATGCCAGGCCAGCTGGCTGAGCAGACTGTCCCGGAGAAGTCCCAGGAGAAGCCAGGAGTTGAGGGTGCTAAATCTGACGAGTGAGAGCTGCTGGGATTTTGTACCTTAGCCTCAGAAATAACTTTCCTAGGAAAATCCATGACTGAATGGATGGTGTTGATTTAAAAGAGGGATAAAAGGAAAAAAAACGACCTGTCGGATCCAACAGGTCTGGGATAGATCATCACTGAACTTTAGGAAGAGAGCTGTGCTGGAAAGAAACTGGGCCAAACGAACAGTGATTCTGGAAGTCTGTTGAGTCAGAGAAGAGCTGTTGATAAAATAAAGAGACCTGGAATCCCCCAGAATACATTGAGGTTTACTGGCGTGCATACAAAGAAATCGTGGTCAAAACCAAAATTTGGATTAAATGGTTCAGAAGATTTTTGGATTTAACTGAGAAATCCATCCTTGTAGAGATAGTAACACTGGGGGACAGCAGACAAGACAAACCTGTTTCAGGTGGTAAAACTGCTGCAGTTTTGTGGTGCTGAGGTGGGAAAAGCCAAAGTTGGTGTTTTACTGCATTTTTTTTAGGGAGTGTTAGCAAGACGCAAAGAAAGAGACAGCTTGTCTGGCATCTGGCAGGGTCCAGGTGTGTTAGGCTCCAGCTGAATAAGGTGTCACTGTTGGGCATGTTTTTATGTTTTTGTATTGTAATACAGAACTGTGGCATGTGAAGCTTTTTAACACTTTAATTCTGAGTTATTCATACTCTTTTCTGCATCTGTAAAAGAATGCACATTAGTGTCTTGGCAAATGCTTTAAGTTATCACATGCACAGACACTTAGCTGACCAAAAAAAACCTTTTAAAACAAGTGTGATTGGTTTATTTTCATCTCCCTAAGCCATTTGGCATCTGCAGATCAGTTGTGGCTGTACTTGACTGCAAATAGTTAAAACTTGGATGCTGTAGCATTTTGAGCCATAGAGACTCATCTGGTAAATCATTCATGAAAAATTGCCTTCTTTTCTTTTCAAAATACCAAAAATGTTAGGTGGGTTTTTTTTTTAATTTTTTATCTTAACTAGTTTTTAAAAATATAAGACTTAAGAGACTTTTCTTGAGGGTTAGGGAGGCTAGTTGAAATCTGTTTTATGTGGAAATTGGTTTAATTGTGAGGTTGGTTTTGGGAGACACCCTAGACCTAGGGCAGAACTTTGACTTGTGCTGGAGGGGTGGAGAAAAGGGCCTAAGTGTCACCATCCTTTACTCCTTTAGCCTTTGGAATTAACCTGGCACCACTCTTGGGATATCCGACACGTTACTTCCTGCTCCATTTTGGGATATAAAGGCACAAAAAGAGAATCTGATTCAGAGTGAACTAAGAAACTCCAACATATCCGTTGGGGACTGATGCTGAGGAGGAGCTGACATCAAAAGGAATAAAGGCCTTAATACTAAACCAAAATGGATGTGTGGTCAAGAGTAGCAGTGTGGATCCTCTGCGGTTTTCTTCTGCACCAAGGACAGGGGGAGAGGCCCCCAGGTTCTCATCTGGATGAAACTGCGATTACAGGTAAGGAAAAGGCTTAGGGCCTACATGCTGTTAGCTTTGATTAGTTCTTTTGACAGTTTTAGTTCATGATGGTTTAACATTCACATACATGGGATCGGTCTGTCCCATGGCAGAATTTTAATGAGTGTGCATTTCTAACCAATGACACATAGAGCTTTGAATGAAAGTTTCCATTTCCTTCAGTAAGTGATGTACCCAAGAAGGTACAACATGTTAAGAAAGTGCTGACCCTACAATAAATGATGCAGGCTCTGGTGGTGAAAAAATGCTCATCAGTTTCAAAACTCTTATTCAAAATGGATGGAACTGAAGCATCAGGGATTCAGGATGACGTGCGACACATCCTCTGAAACCCATTGGTCATTTTAAACTTTTTGGAAGGCAATCAACGCATACAGTTATTTCAAAGCAGATGCCACCTCTTTGCCAGTTGGAGGTTATTTCCCTCTTTAGTTTGGATACTGATCCAATCTGTTCAGGAAATTTCAGGTGTAATTTTTGTTTTTGATGGTTGGCTTTTTTTTAAAGCTGCCTCTGATGCAAAGAACGCTGCCTCAAAACATAAGGGGGGAGATTAGAAAAGGAGAAATTGGCTGCTTCTCTTGGAAGGATCATTATGTCTCAAAATAGATTTTTCATGTGCCCTTAATTGATGTTCTTGGGGAAATAAGCATTTGAGCTCCCATCTTGGCAGGGAGAGAAAGTGAAAGTATGTCATCTGAATTTCTTGCTACCTAGTCCCGTCCCCGCACAAGACTGTCCCAGGCTGGTTCCCAGGAGGCAAATTTTGGCCTTGCATCAGCACTTGACACCTTTGCAAGGACTTGATAGTGTCAGTAGGAGGGGTCAAGGTTTGAATGGGCCATTGTTTGCACTGATGTACCTCCAATCCTAGTGATGGTCCCTGTATGCCAGGATTGAGGCATATTAGAAAAGTTTGTGCGGTTGCTGGTTTTTCTGTACCTGTCTGTGGATAAACAGCAATTTGCAGGGCTTCTAGTCTTGTGCCTCTCACCCGCACTGAAGTAATGTGCACAGAAGAAAACTGAAAAGTATCTTTGGAGCACAATGCAGTTGATTCTGATAGCAGAAAAAGTTGTAGGGAAAATGTTCTTAGTCCAGCTTTTAACAGCCCAAGCATAACTTCCCTCTTGAAAGCATCCCATCCAATAGTGTTGTCAGCATCTGAGTGGATCCTGTACTTGCAAACATTATTTGCATTCATAAAGAGTTTGAACCTGATCAGAAAACTGATGAATGCAGGTTTCCAAATAAGAAATACTTCAAGAGTTAAGGCGTGAAGATAAGAACCCCTGGGATATAACTGAGGAGTGGCTGATTTGAGTTGTGGTAAATTTCACTCGGGTTAATAACCAGTAATATTACTTGGTTTTAAAACCGGGCCTTGCGAACAGTGGCAAACTCTTGGGTCTTGAGTCCTGCTTGGTTTCTGAGCAGGAATAATATTGAGTTCCATCTTGACAATGTAATGCTGAGTCATGTGAATTTTTCTCTTACATTGGTCAAGGCGCTTACTAATTGAAATGTCCCAAATCTTTTTGAAAGACTGGCTCTCATTCTTATGTTCTGTGTATGAGATGCTTCGTGGTTTTAGGTTTTAAAGCAACTTCACATTGTCTGCTCTGAAAAGGAAACACCTTTGTAGTCCTTTTGAAACAGGATTTGTGTCCCCAAGGAGCTATCAGGTGGGGTAGTCTTAGATACCCTCACTCTGTAATCTCTGCATCAAGTCCAGAACTTCTGTTTGAGCTAGATCAGACGTTTCAGTAAGACACTGAATCTTGATTTAAGGACTTCAGATGTCCCCAGGTATACTATTGTAATGGTTAAATTCCAAAGGAGTAGCCGTGTTAGTCTATTGTAGAAAGACAACAGAGTCCTGTGGCACTTTTAAAGACTAACAGATTTATTTATCGCATGAGCTTTCGTAGGAGAAAATCCCACTTCGTCAGACGCTTTGAAGATGGGAAACTTACAGAATGGGAGGAAATTAAATGCAGGGGAGTGTATGACATAGGATCAGGTCAGGCTGTAACAGCAAATCAAAATAGGTGTTAGGATTCAAACACTGGGGAATAGCACATAGAGGAAGGTGAGGTCAAATCATCTATGTGCTGTTCCCCAGTGTTTGAGTCCTAACACCTATTTTGATTTGCTGTTACAGCCTGACCTGATCCTATGTCAGACACTCCCCTGCATTTAATTTCCTCCCACTCTGTAACTTTCCTATCTTCAAAGCGTCTGACGAAGTGGGATTTTCTCCCACGAAAGCTCATGCGATAAATAAATCTGTTAGTCTTTAAAAGTGCCACAGGACTCTGTTGTCTATTGTAATTGTTAGTTACACTCATGGTGAAAATTGTCACCTTATTTCTAGTTTGAATTTGTCTGGCTTCCAGCCATTGAATCTAATGTCTTTATGTACTAGATTTAAGAGTGCTCTGCTGTCAGAAACCTCTTTCCCATGTAGGTACCTGTAGAACATGATCGGTTCTTCTCTTGGATAAACTGAATAGATTGACGTTCTGAACGCTCTCTCTGTAGGGCATATTTTCTAGACTTCATAGTGTTCTTGTACCTCTTTTCTGAACACGTTCTAATTTTTCAACATACTCTCTGAAGTGTGGACACCAGAACTGGACATGTTATTACCATAATGCTCTCATTAATACAGTATAAAGAAGTAATTCCATCTTCCCATTCCTACTTGGTGGTCCCCTGCTTATATGTCCAGGGATCGCATTAACCGTCTTAGCTGTAGCAAGGCACTGGGAGCTCATGTTCAGCTTGTTGTATGCTGTTACTCCTCGGTCCTTTTCAGATGTTCCTGCATTCCAGGCTGCAGCCCCCCTAGGTTTTTTGTTGCAATACACATGACCTTGTATGTGTACTGAAATGGGACCCTACTACAAGTGTTGGGTCTGGGTTGGTGGGAAAAGAGCCGGTCGCTTTCAAGCTCAGGTCAGATCAGGTTGACTCTTCTGTCCATGAGTTCATCAAGGCAATGGCTGACAGCTTCGTCTGCCCTGCGTCTGCAGTCCATTGTGTGCATGCTGTGGAGCGAGTATGTCAAGACATCGCAGCACGGCAGATGGCAGGAGCAGGGTGTACATCTCCTGGTCTGTGCTGACCCTATAGCTAACAGGTGGCAGTAGCAGCAACTCAGATTCAGGGGGTAGGGGAAGGTTTGGGGTTGTTTTGAAGTAACCTGGTTGGGTCGGAGTGGGATTGGTTCTGTGTCAGGCCTAAAGAATGAGTCTGAGCTGAACTCCGGTTCCAAGCAGTACAGGGATTGTTCCCCTGTCCCCCTGTTCTTGGATTGTCTGCAAATTGCCCGCAATGATTTTATATATTCTTCCGGATCATTGGTGAAGATACTGAATAGTATTGACTCAAAACAGATCCCGACAGGGCCCTACTAGAAACACCTCCACTGGATGACAATTTTCCATTTACAGTTACTTTTTGTGATGTCAGTGAACCAGTTTTTCATCTGTTTAATAGGAGCTACAATGATTTTTGTGTAGTGCGGATTAGAAGATCAGGTGGGACTAAGTCAAATGCCTTAGTTATTTTTAACAGATTTATTTATCGCATGAGCTTTCGTGGGAGATAAATAAATCTGTTAGTCTTTAAAAGTGCCACAGGACTCTGTTGTCTTTCGACAATAGACTAACACGGCTCCCCCTTTGGAATTTAGTTATTTTTGTCAGTCAAACTTGTGAGCCTGTCCCAAATATCACATTGAGTTTGTTTGACAAGAACAAGTTCTACAAAGCCATAATGATTAGCATTAGTTATGGTAGCATCATTCCCTCTTACTTAATTATGGTGACATAATTAACGCAGTCTGATCGCGTCCCTTGTCAGCTCTTCCACTGTTGTGTTTAGTCTCTGGTGGACGGCTGAATAGCCACACCACAAAAAGTGTCATCACAGCTGGTCACCCTGGATCTAAGTAGGGATGCTCTAGAGACTTGGATGTGGGACCTTCAGGTTGGGGTTGGCATGTGTGGGTGTGGGTAGCATGGGGAGCTGGCCGTATAGCCACGGTGTACATAACGGGGACGTCATTCTTCGCTACTGCAGTTGACACCTTTCAGCCATCCTTTGGAATTGAAAAGGCAAATGAAAATTGGGCAACCTCTTTGCTTTGTCTTGGTTTTCTCTTCTGTTTCTGGCTCCCTGTTAATAACAGGTGCCCGTACGTCTGCTTTCCTGTATCTTATTCTGACTTGTGCCCAAACTGTGTGTAAGGAAAAGGTGCTGCCTTCCTGTTGTTGCTGAAAGACATGCCTTATGTGAACGGAATCAGTATGTTCCTCCTAGTGGCGTGGCCCAGATAAAGCAAGGATTGAGAGTCCTTGCCCCTGCTAACGTCGTCGTCTTAGAATCATAGAATCATAGGGATGGAAGGGACCTCACGAGGTCATCTAGTCCAATCCCTGCTAAAAAGCAGGACCTCTCCCACTAAATCATCCCAGCCACCCCAACCGGGCCTTAAAAATCTCCAAAGATGGAGATTCTACCACCTCCCTAGGTAACCCATTCCAATGCTTCACCAACCTCCTAGTGATAGCCAACCTTGACCTCCCCAGCTGTAATTTGAAACCATTGCTCCTTGTTCTGTCCTCTGTTACCATCGAGAACAGCCTAGCTCCCTCTTATTTGGAGCAACCCTTCAAGTAGTTGAAGGTTGTTATCAAATCCCCCCTCAGTCTTCTCTTCTGTAGACTAAATAAGCCTAGTTCCTTCAGTCTCTCCTCATAAGTCATGTGCCCCAGCCCCCTAATCATTTTTGTTGCCCTCCGCTGGACTCTTTCTAATTTGTCCACATCTTTCTGTAGTGGGGAGCCCAAAACTGGACACAGTATTCCAGATGCGGCCTGACCAGTGTCGAATAGAGGGGAATTATCACATCCCTCGATCTGCTGGCAATACCCCAATACTCCTTGGATAACAGATATTTTAGATAGCGATCAGAAGGTACAGCGGTGTTGCTCCTTGACTGCTTCTGCATCCTAGCAATGACTTGATATTGTCCCCTGCATGAGTCGCACTCCATCGCATTGGAAGGTAAATGGAAGGGAAGAAAAGAAGAAAGGTTCCTTTTCCCTTAGAACTTAAGTGCCATGTAAAATTCAGAAATATCAGTCTATAACAAAAAGTTTCCCCTTCCTTTGCCAACTGAGTGAGGAGTGCCGTGGGGCTCCCATAAAGCATTTCTCAGGGTCCTTACTCAAGACCCTAAGCAATCTTTTTGTGTGGCTCCACTTCAGTGGTTTTTGCAAGATGTTGGAACAATTTGCTGATCAATCTCTTGATTAGGCATATAGTGAGCTGAGAGTTGTATTTTTCTGCTACGCACTGTTTTGTTACCTCATTCTTTCATCCCATTTCTCTGTTTTGTCTACCTGTTCTGTCCTTTCTGACACCTGGGCTGTAAATTCTTTGTGGTAGGGACAGTCATGTTAACTGCTTGTCTGTATAGGACTTAGAACAACGAGACCTTGAACCTTGACTGTAGCTCCCAGGTGCTACCAGAATACACATAAGATAAGATACCAGAGGCACAGCTTGAAAGCAAATTGTCGGGACCACTCTGTGTTTCTAATGTACTGATCCAGAACTAAACAAACAAGGAGTCCTGTGGCACTTTTAAAGACTAACAACTTTATTTATCGCATGAGCTTTCGTGGGAGAAAATCTCACTTTGTCAGACGCTTAAAAGTGCCTTAGGACTCCTTGCTTGTTTGGCTGAGCTAGACTAACATGGCTCCCCCTTTGGAACTGGTCCAGAACAGTTTATCCTAGGGCATGTCTTCACTCTTGGCAGCAAATTCAATGCTGCAGGATCAGTTTTTCAGGATTGATTGAACAGAAGTGGAGACCCATTCCATTGTTCTGGGAATCAACTGAATAAATCTCCTGGAAAAAGATTAGCACTGGGTTGATGGAGGGAATTTCCCAATGACGCAGTGTAGTGGGGATGCTAAGCTAATTAGCATTTAGGAAATCAATGGGAAATACACAAGCTACAAAGAATAACTTGCCTATCTCCCATAAACTGCTGCTGAATTTCATGGTAAGTGTAGAGCAGCAGTTTTCACAGTTAGGGTTGGGACTCAATACTGGGTCGCAGACCCTCAGGTACTGGGTCATGGAGCCCCCTGCTGCTGCCAGAAGACTGGACTGCATTGCTGAAAGATGTAATTGTTGGGTCACAGGCATAAATTATTTTTTTCAACTGGACCCCAAGAAAAATGTTTGAAAACCACTGGTATAGAGCAGGCTTTAGATAATTTTGAGGTTCCTTTTTCTTTGGAACTTAAGTGCCATTTAAAATTCAGAAGTATCAATCTATAATGGAATAATTGTTGACAAGGTTTTGATCCGTGGTGCTGAGTTTTCTGGTTAATCCATCTGTAGCTGATGCATTTTGCAGGAGGTCAGACTAGAAGATCGTTCTGGTCCCTTCTGACCTTAAAGTCTATGAGTTGTGCTCCAGAATGTTGGATTTAAAAAAAAAAAAAATATTTCTAGCTCTCTTATGGTTGCAAAGAAAGCCCTGAAAACATTCACAGAGCGTAAACTACTGCAAACCTGTATCTGCGGACAGTCTGAAACAATAGTACAGAGAAGTGTGACCATCTGAATGGTAAAAGAGTCTTGTGGCACTTTTAAAGACTAACAGATTTACTATGAAACCTAAAAATGGTAATTTAAATATCAACATTGCTAATGATTTGATCATTTTAGCAGAATCATAGACGCGTAGGACTGGAAGACCCCTCGAGAGGTCAATCAGGCCAGTCCCCTGCACTCAAAGCAGGACTATGTAATAACTAAACGGTCCCTGATAGGTGTTTCCTAACCTGTTCTTAAAAGCCTCCAATAATTCCACAGCCTCCAGAGGCAATTTTTCCAGTGCTTGACTACTCAGACAGTAAAAGAAGTTTTTTCTGATGTCCAACCTAAACCGCCCTTGCTGCAAATTTAAGCCCTTTGCTTCTGTCCAATCTTCAGAGGTTCATGAGAACTTTTTTCACCCTCCTCCTTGTATCTTTTGGGTACTTGAAAACTGTTATGTCCCCCCTCAGTCTTCTCTTCTCCAGAATAAACAAACAAAATTTTTGGAGAAACATCCATCTAATGTGTTATTCCACAATTCTTAGCTGTCCTCCTATGTCCCCTGATGCTAGAAGCTCCTCTTTTCCCTGCCCAGTCTCCACAATCTTCAGCTTCTCTACAGTAGCTTGTAAGAGGCGGTTATGAATTGCCAATAGAAAAACCTTTGGTATTTTAAAAATACAATGTTTAAATAAAGCGGTTGCAGAATTTCATCTGTCATACCAGGGTGCCACAAGATCCAGGAATCTTACACAGAATGGAGGTTCAGTTTACCTGTGTACACAGGCCCGTGAGATAAAACAGAAAGCAGAGGGAGACAGAAACACCTGGATAAGTAAACTGTAAAGAAGCATAAGAATACGCAAGGAGAAATGACATAGGTTGAACGCAAGATAAGAGAACAGCATGGGACATGTGAGTTGAAGACATAGCAGTGTAAGACAAGCCCGGGCAAATAATTGACATTGAACAAGCAAAGGCAGTAGAATATTTTGAAGAGCTGTATCGTGTGCAGAACACAATAGATGAAATGGGCCTGGAGAAGCTTCCCAGTCCAAACAACAGAGAGTAGATTTTGGAATTCTTAGAAGTAGTAAAGATCTTGATAGAAAGTTTGAAATAGGAAAATGTGCCAGGAAGTAACAACATAATTGCTGAGCTGTTGCAAACAGGCAAGGAACATAGAGCAAAGGTGGGTAGTAATTACTGCATCCTCGTCTCTGCCACAATTCTGAGGAAATTTGCATAATTAATGACTTTGTAATAAATGAGACAGTATTGGAAGTTGCTTTTAGTTGACGCTCTTCCAGCTCAGTAAGGATTTTTGATGATGTGCTTTCCACTTACGGCTTCAGTTAGTTCCAGTAATGTTAAATCACTCGCCTGACAAGCACCTTCAGGACAGGCATGAGCTACAGATGCCAACGGCATCTGGGAGAACCGCAGCGAAAGATGGAATGAGTGGTTGGGAAAGTTTCTCTGTTTGACTCTTACGCTATTTGCCAAGGCACAGGAAATGCCTGCTCTGCTACCAGTGCTCCACGTTCAAATCAGGTGAGCTAGCTAATAAAATGCTCTTGTCTTCACTTATTTACTGTGCACTTGACCTTCTGTGGGCTTGTCTTTACAGTTTGGGTCACATCCTTTAAACACATTTCAGAAGAGACCATTACTGCTTCCTAAGAGCATGTTTAGGAATCCTCTTGCAGCTTGAATAGATAGCGGTCTTTGGTTTATTCAGAAATGAAAAAGGATTTATCCTGGAGGCAATGATGTTTTGAGAACTTTAGAAATTGGAGCTGGAGTCTATTTAGAAATTTATATAGTTCCCATCATCATAGTATCTGAGCCATTCACGAGCAGTTACCCTCACAAAACTCTTGCGAGTAGTGTCTGTCTGTCTTAGGTGCTTCTGGCTAGGGCTTGGTGAGTAACAGATTTTCTTTGGTTTGCTGGCAGTTCTGAAGAATAAAAAAGACTAACAAATCCCAGCTTGTTCTGAATTTTTGGCAAATCAAAAAATAAGATCATTTTCTTGTGGATCAGCCTGGACAAGTGCCCTGACCAGCAGGCTACGAGCTGATCATTCTTACACTCACCTTTCTCTATGACTAGTCGTGTATTTTACACAAACTGGAAGAGTTTCAGCAGGAGAGTGAGAGAGCCTTCGCTTGCATTAAAGAGGTTAAAAATGAAAGGTTCAAATCTTTGTGCCAATGAATATTTAATCATTTTACAGAATGCAAGAGCTTCAACAGGACAGATTGCGAAAGACTTTTCCCCTGCCCCCCAGTACCTTATAGCCTGGTGGTTAGGGTACTCCCTGGCAGGGGAGGGAGACCTGGGTTCAAATCCCTGCTCCAAGCCCCTGGTAGTGGACAGTTGGGTATAGGTGGTGCAGCACCACTGCAGGTCTGTTTCTCCCTATGTTTGGTCACAGACTGTAAAGCAGAATATTAACAGGTATCCATAATTTCTTGTGTTGTTAATACATACAATTCACAGTGATATTAATCACCAGTGTGTTATAGGCCTTCATAAAAGACCTCCCGTGATACAGTATACAGCTAGTGGATTCAATTGCTTTTCACTTGAGATTCAGCCCTCCTGTCTTCATAGACCAATAAACCTTTGCAATAATATATTCTCTGGGAACTAAACTCTGACCAAGCTTCTTTCTTCTGCTGGCTATAGATTTATCTCTTCTCCACTTATTAGCTTTTTTTACCAGATATGTAAATAGACTTTAGTTGTCTCTGCCTCCTGACTGGGCTGCTCAGACAAGCAAATACACTTTCCTTTCTCTAAGGAAGACTATGCTTATGCATTGCTTGCCAAACATATTTTAAGAATATAATTCTTGCATATATTCATACCTCTGTGCACAGCCCGTGCATACATCATGCAAAATATTGATTTTAGGTACAGATCGTAACCATGGTGAACTGGGGTTCATGAAATTTGTCAGGGCAGCTGAAACTCATTATTTGATACTGTGAGTACCTTGCTTTCTAGCATTGGGTGGCTCTTAGGGTCACAGTATTATATATAAAAAATTGAAACCAAAATACTCCTTTGCAAATACCTTTCCCCCTTGGAAGAGGGTGATAAAATGAACAAGTGACCGATGTTAGTCACTTACTGTGTTACTGGAAAGTGCTTTGGGGGTGAACACCACGTGTGAGCCCACATAGAATAAAGTAGACCATTGGTTAACCTGAAAATAATGTGGCCTCGTAGTGGGGGGTCCTGCATCAGAGTCCTCTGTCATTATTCTGTGCTCCACTCTTGCCCATTTGGTTTGTGTTTAGACTTGAGGTTCCATAAAACGACTGAGTGCAATGTCTTCTTTCTTTGCTAAGTGGCCACAGCTTTTACTTCTCTGGGCAAGAGACGCATAGATCCGTTCCCGAGCACACTGATGCTTAGGCAAAGATTGCAGGGGCAGTAGAGGAGTGAGCTCTGTTCTCAGGTGAGGAGATGGGCTAAACTCGCTGTTCTCAACCACCGTCAGAACACATCACTGTGTCACCACACAGCGGGAAGTGTGTCGCCAAGAGCTGGGGAGAGGGCTGGATTCGGCTTGGGGGGAGTGGGGGTTGTTGAGTCCTGTAGGGTCGTGTTGTGCCACCAAGCCAGTGGTTTTCAAACTCTTTTCCTTGGGACCCAGGTGAATAAAATCATTTATGCCTGTGACCCAACAGTTACATCTTTGAGCAAGTTCCAAAGGGGGAGCCTTGTTAGTTTAGGTCAGCAAAACAAACAAGGAGTCCTGTGGCACTTCTAAAGATTAACAATTTTGTTTATTGCATGAGCTTTCATGGGAGAAAATCCCACTTCGTCAGACGCTTTGAAGATGGGAAATTTACAGAATGGGAGGTAATTAAATGCAGGGAAATGTATGACACAGGAGCAGGTCAGACTGTAACAGCAAATCAGAATAGGTGCTGGGATTCAAACACTGGGAGCAGCATATTGAGGAAGGTGAGGTCAAATCACTTGTTGTAATGAGAAAAAAAATCCATAGTCCCTGTTTAACTCTGAGGCAACAGAGTTGAATTTACATATTCTAATTCAGCAGTTTCTCTTTGAAGCTGTGATTTGTCATTCATTTGTTTGAGCATGGCTATTAACAAGTCGTCAAGGCAGTGAGCACAGGAACAAATCAAGACACACACCCCCACCAGAATCTCGACCAGGGATATTCTATCTACTACTGAAAATCCATGAAAAAGGAAACCCTGGATGCCCCATCATCCCAGGCATTGGCACGCTTACGGCAGGCTTATCTGGCTCTGTGGGCTGTCTCCTCAGACCCTACGCTATCAACACACCGAGCTATCTTCGGGACACTACGGACTTGCTGCAGAAAATCCAATCCAGAGGTGAACTTCCAGAAAACACCATTCTGGCCGCTATGGACGTAGAAGCTCTTTATACCAACATCCCACACAAAGACGGATCACAAGCCATTAGAAGAACCATCCCAGATGATGCCACAGCAAACCTTGTGGCTGGACTTTGTACTCATTCACAACCATTTCAGATTGGAAAATAGTTTATACCTGCAAGTCAATGGCACTGCTTTGGGTACCCGCATGGCCCTACAAAATGCCAACGTTTTTATGGTCGACTTAGAACAACGCTTCTTCACATCTCACCCTTTACTTACGCTACATTGATGACATCGTCATCATCTGGACCCACGGTAAGGATGCCCTTGAAGATTTCCATAGAGATTTCTATAATTTCCACTCCACAATCAAACTTAGCCTGGAACACTCTACACAGGAGATCCACTTTTTGGACACGACAGTGTCAATTAGAGATGGACACATAAACACCGCCCTGTACCGAAAACCTACTGATCGCTATAGTTACCTACATCCCTCGAGCTTTCATCCTAGACATACCACATGATCCATTGTCTGTAGTCAAGCCCTAAGATACAACCGCATTTGCTCCGATCCTTCCAAAGGAGACAGACACCTTCAGGATCTCTGTCAAGCCTTCTTAAAACTACAGTACTCACCTGTGGAAGTGAACAAACAGATTGACAGGGCCAGACGGGTACCCAGAAGTCAACTACTACAGGAGAAGCCCAAGAAAGAAAACAGAACGCCACTGATCATGACTTACAACCCCCAAGTCAGACTTCTATGGCACATCATCAAGGACCTACCGCCTATTCTATCTGACGATTCCTCACTGAGACAGACCTTTCCTCACTTATAGACGGCCCCCCAACCTTAAACGGTTACTCACCAGCAACTACAGACCAAACAACAGGAACATTAAAGCAGGAACATATCCCTGCAACAAACCACGTTGCCAACTTTGTCTCCATAGCTATACAAAAGACACCATCACAGGACCTAATCAAGCCACTTACTCCATCAAGGGCTTATTCACCTGCTCATCCACCGATGTGATTTATGCCATCATGTGCCGGAAATGCCCCTCTGCCTTATATATTGGACAAACAGGACAGTCTCTGCTCAAAAGAATAAATGGACACAAGTCTGACATCAGAAATCACAACATTCAAAACCAATAGGGGAACACTTCAATCTCTCTTCTCACTCCATTGTTGACTTAGTAATAGTGGTGCTCAAACAAATGAATTACAAATTTTCAGCTTCAAAGAGAAACTGCTGAATTAGAATTAATATGTAAATTTGACTATTGCCTCAGAGTTAAACAGAGACTAGGTCACAGGGGTAGAAATATAGCACAGAAAGCTTCTGCAAAGGTCAGTTTTTTACTGTCATCTTAAAACTAGGATTTGGCCCCTGAGTTAAGAGGGACAGGCTGTGTATTAGTACAGGATATTGGGATGTCAAGACAAGGTGAGCGGATCCAGATGCTGAATGTGGAGCTCAGAATGCCAGTTTGAGGTGCAGGTTTTTCTGCAGGAAACTGTTTACAGTTTGCTAGGTTGGGGATAAAAAGGAACAGGGTAAAGTTCCCTTCTCTACCTGAAGTGCTAGAACCTGTGGAGAAGCTGCAGGAAGTTTTTGACACAACTGGATTGTACATTAATTTGGAAATGTTTGGCGCCTGTGACTGGGTTAGTTTATAAATACGAAGTAACGTACATGTGGTGGCTTGGATTCACATCTGCTTAAATTTTGGGTCCCTTGCTTGTGTAGCAAGTTTTTTCACTTGGGGGATATATTGGTTCATTATGGGTTAGTCTGAATTTGTGTTACTTTATGAACCACTGGAGATATCTTTCTAGTTCTCTGAGATCTCGCTCGATGTCTCTTTCCTTTATCAGATATTTATGTAATTGGCTTTTGCAAGCTAATTTTTTAAGCTCATGTGAACCACTCATGTCTCTTTCAAACAACAGTTTCCTGGAGGGGATCATTTTACATGGGATGACCAGATAGCAAGGTGAAAAATTGGGGATGGGGGTTATGGGGAGGTGTAATACGTGCCTGTAAAACACAAAGCCCCTAATATTTGGATGGTCCTGATAATATTGGGATGTCTGGTCACTCTAGTTTTATAGGCTCCTACCTCTATGGTTCCCTGACCTTGGGTGGGAGGGCTCTGAAGTTATAGCAGGGTGTGCTGATTCCAGTCCAAATGTGTGTGCCTGTGTCTAAATATAAGGGTGATAACCTAATAGAAAGGAGTAATGCTTGTTCTTGAACATGGATCCGCACCCTGTGTCTCACAATAAATGCAAAATTGTCTTTTAAGTATCTCCCCCTTCTTTTCCTGAAGGAGAACAGGGTTAAAACATGGTCAAATTCATTCTTTCAAGTCTTGAGCTATAGTGCCTGAAATTCTCAGCGGGCTGAAACATAATAAACACGAGAACTTTAAGAATGTGCAACATGAATGAGCTGCCTACTTTGAACAGTCTGCTCGTTTTCTCGTCAAGCTCAGCTTTGTGTTGCAGGACAGGGAGGAATAATTCAGGATTAAAGCTGCTAAGCAATGGGTCTGTTTAGGGTTGTAACAGTGCCAGGGCAGTGCTGGTCTGCCACTCCGCGAAAAATTGGACTTCCTTCTTAAGTGGGGGGCTAGATGCAGCCTGTGACCTAATTGCTGGGGACAAGAAATAGCCAACGTGGGTGGCCCCTTCATATTTGCTTTATTATTTGAGTGGCTCAGATTGGGTCATTTTAGAGAGACTTGGTGCTTTGCCCCTTCTAGAGGAGGCCATCTTGATATTCAGAACTTTAATAGAAAGCCTGAAGTCCTTACAGGTGTGAAGACCACCTTCAAGATATGAACCAGAGGCAAACTGACAACCTGCTATTTATCCAGACTGATCCTGTTCATCTGAATAATATGTTGACTCTGAAGCCTAGTGATAACAATTTAACCTCATTATTTCACGGCTAATCCAAGCATGCCAGAAACAGGGCAGTCATGAAGGTCTGCACAGTCTACAACGAGTGGCACCTCTAAGTGGCTCGACCTAGGAAGAGACCATTATGTTTTCTTCCTCCTTGCTCCCCCTCTACTATTTATTTGTAGAGAAGAAAGGTTTTAAGGCTTTTTAAACATAGATTCTCCATTTTAGCTGCACGATTCTTTTGTTAGCTTCGTGATATCGTACTGGATATAAAATAGAATAGAAATATCTCTTTTTGGTAAAACCTTAGAAGAGAATGTTAGAACCTGATCAGTCTTCCCTGTGTTGTCTCTCTATTTAAGGTTCTTGAGTAGTTTTCTCAATCTGTCATTCAGCTCCTGGTCTGGCCAAGCTCATTCTTATAAGGCAGGAGGGAAGAAAGGTGTTAGTGCAAATAATCAGCTGTCTGTCTGTCTGTCTGTCTGTCTTAGATGTATTAGAACTGGGTCAAATTCTCCTCCTTTGCCTTCTAAGCAGTTTTTCTCAGCTAGACATCTTAGTGTAGTCTGTGTGCCCCATAAATCACAGGAACAGCTGCCCTCTTCTATAGGCTCTTACGTCTTTGAACTGTAAGTAGTTCCTGAAAGCTCTTTACTGCTTGAACAGTTGTTATCCTGTGCCCATCTTGGAATCAGGGCTGATACTACTGCACAGTAGAAATAGACCTGTAAGAGCCCATAAATGAGTTAGGACTGTATGTGACACTTTTCTTTTTCATTCTGGAGGATCTGGAGAGGATCTGTCTTTCATCCAAGTATTTGAAAGCATTTTCAGAACATTAAACAAGCTTCATCTGCCCCATGAGAAAATATATATGGATCACTTCTCCAGTCAGATTTAAACAACACATAGCACTATAGGACAGAAAGTGGGGAAAAAAAAAATTGGAGCCTGTCTTAGAGTGCGTCTACACTGGCAAGTTAGATCGACTTAAGGAGGCTTAAGTTGACCTAAACAAAGCCGCGTCCACACTGGGCTTTTCTTAAGTGGACTTAAGCATTTCCTTAAGTCGACTTAATAACACCTCCTTTGAGGTCGACTTAAGCCGTGAGTCGACTCCTTAAATCGACTTAAGGCCAGTGTAGACGGGGATTAGCGCTAAGACGACTTTATTAAGTCACTTAGAGCCGTTAGAACGGCTATCTCTGCTAAGTTGACTTAACAGAGTCGACTTAATGTTTCAAATGTAGACATCGCCTTAGAGAGAGAGCTCACCAGCATCGCTTTCTGTAGTACTTAAAACCCAATGTTCTGTGGCGGTTTCCTCGCCTTTACTGACCTAGCTTGACCTGGTTGATTTAGTAAAATTTTGAGAAGACCACAGTGTAATGTAACAGGACTGCAGCTTGGAAATGCGGTAGGTTACACGGGGCTATCCTCTGCATTCTCAAAGAATATGAATAGAAGAGGACAGGTTTCAAAGGTAGGGGATTATGTGAAGGTCCTTGGCTTGACATAGAAAGTGATGATTGAAAACTTTGAGCCTGATGAATTAATGGATGTAAACTAGTGCAGGAGACAGAGGTGCACCTGAGGACACAGCAGTGTGCAACAGATAAGATAGCTAGCTATCTCCACCGGTAAATTAATTTGCGAGCTGATGGTGGAGGCCAAAGTAAATTCAGATGGGAAGACCATTGAGGTTTCCTGAGTGACTAGTATAGACCTATTATCGTTGGCTGTGGGGGAAGATAAGTGCCCGGGATCACCTTCCTGTGTAAAATACATGGATAGTTGGAGGAATTTTTTCCCGTTATTGTGGTAGAAACAAAAGCAATGTTTTTGGCTCTGCTAAACTTGGAAGGGAAGTCAAAGAGCTCAGCAATAGAAGAATGAAGAAATGGGGGGAACATGAAGCAACACTATACTTGGACCTTCCCACTGGCCGGTGTAATAATCTGTTTGCCCACAACGGTGTTTCATTTAGATGGTTCTCTCAATAATAGAAAGGGTTGGTTTGCCCATCAGCTAGAGCCCTGAAACTGTTCAACCCACAACACTTTCAGTAGCTGCGCTGAAAATGGTGGTGGTGGTGCGTTTCCAATTGCACACCTCATGGCATTCATGTGGACTTGCAAGCCTAATGGCACAGGAGAGGCAAGCCTTGGTGATAGGTGCGATCTGACTGCGTCAGGTAGCCATGTAGTGTTCCCTGTCTGGCTGCCGATCTGCAGACTGCAACAGGCAGTGAAAAGACCATGCTGTTTTTAGTGGCTCATGCTAGATTATGAGACAGTGATTATTTGGGACACTTTTCCCACGGCTGTTGTGTTAGCAGTTGGTGAAATCTGGGTTGGGGCTTGTGCTGGAATGACCGAGTGTGGAGGAGTCTATAACATTTTCATTAAAACTTGTTTGAGTTGTGAGAGATAATATTTCATTTGTTCCCTGTCTCTCTTCTACGTTGCTTGGATATTCCTGTTCTCTTGGGCGGGGGGAAGGGGGGGAACGGGAGGTGTGATGGCTCTGTATGCCTTAGGAAGGCGAACAGGTGGCATTTTCTGCTAAATCACCCCGAAGCTACATGTGTACATGAGAGCGTTCGTTTCTTGTCACACAGCCTGCCTCCAGCTCGCTGCTGTGGTTGATTTGCATTACAGCTGGGATAAGTTGTCCAGCTGGTTTGTTTTTCATCTTGTGGCTATTTTCAGCCACCCAGCCTAACAAGGTGAAATGTCTGAGATACTTTTCTATTCCCTGTGACTCTGCCTTAGGAAACATAGTACTCATTCAAGTGCACTGTCAAGGGAGGACTTCAACCTAGCATTTTCTATTGCTTGCTGGCCTTTGGCGACCAGCCCGTTTAGCACCTGTTAACCGGTCTCTTTATAAAAGGCTAATGAGCAAGAGGTGTGCCGATCCAGACTCAATTCAGTTTTAAGAGTTGGACTGTAATAATTTAATGAAACTGCTCGTTCACCAGGTTAAGATACGTCACTCCAACTTTTTAGGCGTAATTAGGGATCTTCAGAGGTCTTACTCAATTGTCAGGGAACGCTGACAGCAGTACAACTTAAACATTATTATTAGATCATCTGAGCTTTATACTTCTTTGCATGCTGGTGTGTAATAAAAGTATCTGCCTCCCAGAGCAGAGTTAGAAGATGGTTGCCCTAGATATGGGAAATAAAACCAAACTTCCCTGTCTTCTGTTAGTAAATGGGTAACTTGGACATATTTGCAGTTCTCCTAGGTATTTGTTTAGTGCTCAAAGGAAATTTGAAACCACCGCTCCCTTTAAAAAAAGAGTAGTTCCAGCAAATTCTTTGCTTCTTTCTTAGTGTTTCTTTGTGCCTCTGATTATGGGCAAAAAGGAGCAGCTCTCCCGAGTCAATGCCAGCATTTCTAGGCTTGGCCTGCATGGGAGAGTACCCCCCAAGTCACCAAAGAAACTGTGAAGGTGCAAATCCCTAGACTTGACTGCCTTTTTGTCTGTCTTGGATACCTCCCCAGCCCCTGTTACTGTGGGATCTGAGTGTGTTGTTATCCCCATGGGGAACTGAAGCACAGAGCGGTCACACAAGATCTCTGTAGCAGAAGAAGGACTGGAACCCAAGTCTCTCAGGCTGGTGCCTGGCCCATCCTTCCCCCTCTAGGCAGACTAGCTCCTGGTTTGCAGCAGTGGACTTTGTTCCTGGCCACTGATGGTGACATCTGGGCAAATTCTTAGTATGGAGAAGACCCTGGTACTGCATGGAAAGCAAAAAGAGGCATGTAGCTGTCACTGCTGGCGCCTTTTGTGAAGAAAGCCCTGTAAACTGGAGGTTGTGAGCTGGGACTGGACCGCGGATGTCACCAAGGTTACCCTCCTACATCTTCACTGAGAACTGCGGAGAAGCAGCAAACCAGGGTTGTGTTTCTGAGTGCTCCAGAGAGGGAGTCATGTTAGTCTACGGCAGCAGAACAAACAAGGAGTCCTGTGGCACTTTTAAAGACCAACACATTTATTTATCGCATGAGCTTCTGTGGGAGACAATCCCACTTCATCAGATGTTTGAAGATGGGGAACTTACAGAATGGGAGGAAAAGAAATGCAGGGAAGTGTAAGTCATAGGATCAGGTCAGACTGTTGCAGCAAATCAAAGCAGTTGTTTGGATTCAAACACTGGGGAACAGCAATTAGCAGGGAAGTGGGGGGGAAGTCAGCTACCACAGGAGAAGCCCAAGAAAGAAAACAACAGAACACCACCTGTCATCACCTACAACCCCCAAGTCAGACCTCTACAACACATCCTCAAGGATCTACAGCCATTTCTACAAGGCGATCCCTCACTGTCCCAGGCCTTGGGTGCCAGATGTCTCCTCCCTCACAGGCAGCCCCCCAACCTTAAACAGATACGCATCAGCAACTACAGACCAAACAACAGAAACATTAAAGCAGGAACATATCCCTGCAACAAACCACATTGCCAACTTTGCCCTCATATCTACACAAAAGACACCATCACAGGACCAAATCAAGCCACCTACTCCATCAAGGGCTCATTCACCTGCTCATCCACCAATGTGATTTATGCCATCATGTGCCGGAAATGCCCCTCTGCCTTATATATTGGACAAACAGGACAGTCTCTGCACAAAATAATAAATGGACAGAAGTCTGACATCAGAAATCACAACATTAAAAAACCAATGGGGGAACACTCCAATCTCCCTGCTCATTCCATTAAGGATCTGTTAACAGCCGTACTCAGGCAAATGGAGAACAAACAAGAGCTTCAAAAAGGAACTGCAAAATTGGAATTCACATGCAGATCTGACACCGTCAACTTAGGGCTGAATAGAGACTACGGGTTCTTTTCCCATTACAACAGGTAATTTTGCTTTTCCCCCCACCTCCCTGCTTATTGCTGTTCTCCACTGTTTGAATCCAAACAACTGCTTTGATTTGCTGTTACAGTCTGACCTGATCCTATGATTTATACTTCCCTGCATTTATTTTCCTCCCATTCTTTAAGGTTCCCATCTTCAAGTGCCAGGCGAAGTGGGATTTTCTCCCTCAAAAGCTCGTGCGATAAAAATAATTTGTTAGTCTTTAAAAATGCCACAGGACTCCTTGTTTGTATTTGTGAGTGTGCAGCTCTTTCAAAGATGGCACTCTGTGGGAACATGCTGCAACCTGTTGGTCAGCCCAAAATTGCATTTCTCCTGAGGGAAGGAGGGAGAAAGGGTGAAATCTCGCAATAGGTCTGTTTCAGGATTCCTGCACTAACAGGATGTGGAGTCCCAGCCGTATGATAATTTAAAAACAATGATTTAAAAATAATGCTAACTTTTTAAAGCAGAAATCCAGTAGCTGTAACTTGATAGCCAACAGTAAGCTGCTTGAGTAGAAGTGTTTTGTAGCTGCATTGGTCCCGGCATACGAATTGGTGGTCAGAGAGCACAGATGGCCTCTGTGGAAGATGTCAGGAAGTAGAAGTTACTGTTAAGTTTTGCCTCCTGTTTCCTCATGTTGTGGCGTTTCCATTTCAGACTGCAAAATCCGATCCCTTCCATTCCATTCACAGAAGTTGGTCCAATAAAAGATATTACCTCACCTTGTCTCTCTGAACAGAAGAGTCCAGCAAACCCCTTTATGTTAATCAAGGGACGGGAAATTTTGGTTTTAGGCACACAGTGTACTCTAGCCGCAGAGAGAGGTCATGGTGCTTGGAAAGCAGCTTCAGACTAACCAAGGAGTCCATGGGTAACTCTTTAAGTCACAGCCTTACCTCCCTGAATGCTGTTTTTATTTAGGTAAGAACGTTTTCCCTCTGGCTTTGTAACGGTTTTCACATATTGGGGATAACAAGAACTAGGTTTGCCCTGTCCTTGTCCATTTGTGGTCCTCCCTCCCAACAAACACATGGTAGAAGATAGGGAGAAGAATCTTCTGCAGAGCATGTTTGGACTTTGTGGGTCTGGTGGCCTCATTTTCTATATTACCACTTTCACATAAGCTGTATCTATTTAGTGACCTGCTGACTATCATGCAAAAACATACATTTCTGCTGTTCAGATACAACAGAGGGGAATCGAGCCCCTTGCATTCTGGAGTTACCCAATATTTCTACCTTCTGACTAGTCCAGTTAGCTTTCGTGCATTTTCAAACTACAAGAAAGCGTTGCATGGCTTCATATCTGTTGATTTTTGTCTTCCCCAATTCAAAACCCTGTCTGATGTGCTCTTGTTAATTCATTTGCTCACTGGTAGTTATGCTTTTAAGATTTTACCTTGTCCTTTCTTGGTTTGGTGTTTTGAACTATTGGCCAGATGTGATAGCTGATTCCAGTTGCTGGGCCACGGCCAGAAAGAGCTCTTCAGATCCCCAGTCTTCCAGATTTGCTCCTTGATAGTAGCCAGTTCTACTACAAATCTCAATAAAGAGCTGAAATAATTCTGTAAAGAGTTTTAATGAAAGGGCAGACTAGCCCTTCTCTTCTGAATCCCATTAAGTCATTTTAGTCTGCAAAATTCTTCTGTTATGACTTGCCTTGATCTGTGCCAAATGAAGCTGAGTGGAAGTTATTGCTGTCATCAACCCGTTTTGCGGGCTAATAGTCCGAATCCACAGCCATCTATATATAGTAGATGTGTAATGATAATTTGTTTAATGGCCAAGTTCTGCTTGTAATGACAGGAAAAGCTCAGTGAGGATTTGTGCTTTGAGGCAGGTTTCGGCTCTGTCTACACTAACAGTACAGCTGCCTGAGTTCAGTGGTGTGTCAACAGCACAAAACGGGGATCGATGAGGCCTGAGCCCTACACCTTTCTCTGCTTCAGAAGGAAAGCTTTCTGCGAGCTCCTGTTTGCTCGGCCGGGGATCAGAGGAGTAGGTTAATGTTTAATACACTAGCATTCAGCCTGAAAGGGAGCACCCCTTTAAAACCAAAGTCGACTTAACTTTTCTAGCATAGACATAGCCTACTGTGCCAGCACCTGAGATTCTAGGAAGTGACTCCTGAACCTTTACTGTTCTTTTGTATATCTTACACCTGGCACAGGACGAGCGGAATAAAATTTGCTGGAATTGGATTAGGTTTCACTATGCTGCTGCTTTGAGTCCATGGTCTGGTGAAGAACAATTTTCCAAGCACACTCCTAGAGGAAGAAAGGTATTCGTATCTGTCACCTAGCTGATCTTGATGGGGAACAGTGTGAAGAGTCCCTCCCTTAGCCCTTCCCAGTCAGCCTAGTTACTGGGAGGCTGAGAAAAAGCCAGAGGGGAAAATGTGAGCTTACCAGAAACTCTCCACTAAAAGGGGTGCACAAAATAGGGGGCGAGGAAGGATGCATGAAGAGAGAGGGGATTAGAAATATAATCCAAAGAGGAGAGAAGCAGAGGAAAGAGAGAAATGGTATGTATTTCTACCTTAAAATTGCTTAAAAATAAAACAAACAAGGAGTCCTGTGGCACTTTTAAAGACTAACAAATGTATTTATCACATGAGCTTTCATGAGAGAAAATCCCACTTTATCAGACGCTATGAAAATGGGGCTTCTGATGAAATGGGATTTTCAAAGCTTCTGATGAAATGGGATTTTCTCCCATGAAAGCTCATGTGATAAATACATTTGTTAGTCTTTAAAAGTGCCCCAGGACTCCTTGTTTGTTTTGCTGAACTGGACTAACACGGCTCCCCCTCTGTAACTTGAAGATAAAGCAATTCACTTTATGTCCGTTTCTTTTGTCTCCTAATCCAATGAAGATGGCTAACTGAATTGGCAATCAAAACTCTAAGAAATTAAACTTCCCCCGTCCACTGCCTTCTGAATACAAATGATATTAACTCCCCAACATTGTGCATATAGCAGTTTGCTTCCATGGTAATGAGTGTGTATGACTTGGATACAGGGAGCCAGCAAAGTGAGGGCTTGGAGGGCCATACGGCTCTTCTTCAAGCAGAAATATCTGCTGATTACCAGTAATTTACCTCAAGCATTTCGAAAGGTAAATGGATTTCTGCTCAAATGACTACCTCAGTGTGACTGACCTTTGGCAACGTTCTTTGAAACGGCAGCAGGAGCTTTGACTGACAGCTGTTACACCAGATTCCCCTTTTGTGCTGCCTTTTCTTCTCTTTCTGCAGAACGGTAGGTACCTGTTCCTCCAACGGCACAACAGCTCAGCATTGATTAGGCATGCACAGTGCAAATGGTATTTGCTTTGCAACAAACCTGAGGCAGTTTTACCGCTGGGTTTTTTTTAAGTGATCATGCTGAGGCTGAACAAAGCATTTTGCTATAGCTCTAGCTCTCTGCAGGCTGGTTTGTCCAAATTAGGACCCAAATTTCTTGCTTTTGGATATTCTGCAGAGCATGTAGTTGCTGAAGAGGTTGATTTTTTTCTTACCGTAAAACAGTGGTCCTCGAACTACGGCCCGCGGGCCGTATCTGGCCCGCGAAGGACATTTACCCAGCCCCCGCCCCTGCTGCGGCCTGCCCCATGCGTCCGGGGCAGTGGGGTGACCGTGGCCGTGGCAGGCTCACGGTCTCCCACCCGCCGGCCGCCTCAACTTCCCGGCCCGAAGCCGACCCCGCCCCACCCCCGTTCGGGTCCCTGCCAGTGTTCCCTCCCAGCTGCGCAGACTCCTGCTGCGGCCGAGCTGGGGAGATTCAAATCTCCCGCCCTGAGCATGCTCAGACAGAGCGTGCTCAGGGTGGGAGCGGCCTGGCCAAGAAGCAGCTCTGCCGGCCATCCCTGCAGCTCCGAGCCTCCGGCCAGGTAAGGGGGCTGGGAAGGGGCTGGAGGGAGGCCTGGAGAGGGGTGGGGGGGACAAGGAGACTGGCTGGGTTAGAGAGGTGGGGGGGACAAGGAGACTGGGTGGGGGCTGGGTAGTGGTGGAGGGGACTATGCACGGCAGGAGTGGGGACTTCGTGGGGTGCTGGGGACGGATGGATGAAGTTAGAGACCTGGAGAGGGCTGATGGGGACATGGGGACAAGGAGACTGGTGGGGGCTGGGGAGGAGTGGAGGGCAGTGTTCCCTCTAAGCTGCGTGGGTGCACGGCCGTGCAGCGGCCGTCGCAACCCCCGCGCAGCACTGAGGGACCCCCACGCAGGCCGGCAGCCCCCACCATCCCCTCCAGACCCCCGGGGCTGCGGCTTTGCCGCAGAGATCCGACCTGAACCCGGCCTCTGGGCTGGCCCTCCCTGCCCCCAGGGCGGAGCAGGCAGGCTCAGGGCCGAGGCATGTGCGCACGCCTGCCTGCCTGCTCCATGCGGCCGGGGCAGGCTCCCGGTCTCCCATCGGCCGGGCACCTCGACTTCCCAGCCTGGGGTCGGCTCCGGTCCGCTGACAGCCTTGGCCTCCCAGCACGGGGCCAGGATCGGTCTCAGGTCCCGGGGTCTGCTCTGCCCTGCCGGGGCCGCGTTCGGGTCCCCGCCGCCAGCGGCCTCGGCTTCTTTCTTTCTTTTTTTTTTTCTTCTTTGCCTTCCTTTCTCTCCCCTGCCTTCCTTTCTCTTCTCTCTTCCTCTTCCTTTCCTTCCTTTCCTTTTCTCTTCTCTGCCTTCCTTTCTCTTCTCTGCCTTCCTTTCTCTTCCTTTCCTTCCTTTCTTTTTTTCTTTTTCTCTCCCCTGCCTTCCTTTCTCTCCCCTGCCTTCCTTTCTCTCCCCTGCCTTCCTTACTCTTCTTTCTCTTCCTTTCCTTTTTTTCTTTTTCTCTTCTCTGCCTTCCTTTCTCTTTTCTCTTCCTCTTCCTTTCCTTCCTTTCCTTTTTTCTTTTTCTCTTCTCTGCCTTCCTTTCCTCTCTCTTCTCTGCCTTTTTCTTCTTTGCCTTCCTTTCTCTCCCCTGCCTTCCTTTCTCTTCTTTCTCTTCCTCTTCCTCTCCTTTTCTCTTCTTTGTCTTCCTTCCTTCCTGCTCTTTCTTTGCTTCCTTCCTTTCTTTCTTACTTTTTTCTTTTTCTCCTCCTTCCTTCTCTTTTCTTTCTCTCCCTTCTTTTTTAAAAAGCTTTTTAAAAATTAATTTTAAATAAAAACCTTTCTAAAAATTAAATTTCAATTCAAAATTCATTCCAATTAATTAATTGTGTTTAATTAATTTAATTCTATTTACAATCACTTTATCTTCAATTAATGCCTATAATTTCTGTCTTGTGAGTTTTCCCCAAAAATTTATTCAGAAAAAGTTTTGCACACGGCTTGAAAATTTTGCAAACAAGCCGCCAAACCTAGAGGGAGCATTGGTTACTAGTTGCTTACACAACAGCAGGCTAACATCGGTCAGTCCCACACTCTGGGCCTGGCCAGAGCCCACAGCACCAACAAAAAGTGTGTGGATTCATTACTGCCTGCCACCCAGTACCCAGAAACACAGGCCAGCAGCAGACGTGATAGCTACACATTCATGTTTTTTTCTAACTATAATACGGCCCCCCAACAGTCTGAGGGACCGTGAACTGGCCCCCAGTTTAAAAAGTTTGAGGACCCCTGCCTTAAAAGGATCAAGAGCACATTTGGGACCACCCCTGAATGCACTATCTTTGCATAACATTCCTAAATATGCACCTAGGTATGGAGCACTGAGGCGAGTACGTTCCAGAAAGGTACCAGGATATCCTAATACCATCAAGATAATGATAGCTTACTGGCCCTCAGAATGACAGCATGATGGTCAGAGATGTTTTAATCAAACCGCCAGGGACAAGGTAAAGGGTGGTATCTTATGTCAGAGGGCAATACACATCAGGGTATGAAAGAGGGTCTTTGTCTGGCCAAGTTAGGAATGGAAAGTCCCGCCGTGTACTGAGTGGTTCATTGTCTATGTGTAGTTGTAGCATGTCTGGCCGCTTTTTATTGTGTGTTGTTGGCAGTAAACATGGCGTGGTGCCTTTATTACCAAAACAAATCTCTGCTCTTATTGAGTACTAGAGCAAACCACAACTTGGTCGGTTATCCACAAATCTGGGACAGCACATGCTGGAAGATCACATGCAGCTGACAACTGTTTTAAGCTTCCAGAGTTGGAAGAGAATCTGGGCACAGCCGTTGTCTTGGGGTCCTGAGACCAGGCCTCAACAAATCTATGTTTCTGGTCACCATGGTGACCAGTTTTAGTAGCCTCTCGCCTAGCTCCACAGCAGAAATGTAATGGGGGAGTGCTTTTGGGCGACCAAAACTAAAATTGCTGGCGCCTAACTGTGAGCCAATTTTGTCCACCCCTGCCCTAGACACACTCTTGGAATGCAGACACTCTGCAGACCTGTTGATGGCTGTGATGGTGGTGCACTGTCCAGCCCGGGAGCTAGTGCTGACCTCTCAAATGCTCCCTCATCATCTCAGTTTAGATGCACTCTGTCCCGGAATGCCAGTCCAATGAGTGTTCTGGGCCCATAGTTTACCACATGCTCCATAAGAGGTAGTTGTAACACATGAAACATATAAGACACTTTGCACAGGACTCTGGCGCTGTTACTGTTCACGCAATACTATGAGAAATACGTAGATCTAAAGAAACATAATAAACCTTACACACATTTCCTTGTCTCAGTTTCCTCACCTCTCCAGAACATGGTTTGGGCTGGGCCTGGGGTCATTTGAGGCCACACGGGATTTTTTCATTGCAGACCATGGTTTGTCTTCTGAAACATGGCACCTTCTCTTCTCAAGAAGCCTTCTTCGACCATGGTTCGTCCAACTCCTCCTGCTTGAAGCTTCCTTTCCTTGTCCCCGTGAGTCTCTCTAGTTTTATATATCCATCCCACTGTGACAACACCTGGTTTCTTTGATTTACTGCAGGTAACTTTCCACTTGCCAGCCCTCTTCCCCCATTAGACAAGCTGGAAGAAGTGGCTTCTCCTAGCCAACCAACCCCCTTAGCATATCATTTGACAGCTTAGAGTACGCTCATTAAAGGTGAGCGCTCTTCTTTGTCCTTAGTCAGTGGTTCTCGACCAGTGTGTCGCGACACATCACTGAGTGTCGCTGAGCCGGGAGTTGGTCCTGTGAGAAGCTGGAGCGCAGCAGCTTCCTGGCAGGAAGGCTGGGTCTGGGAAGAGACATGGGGCTTTGCTACAGCTTTCAGCCGCAACAGCAAGGGGCGTTTTAGCAGCCTTTTGTGGTGTGGGGACTCTTCTGCAGCGGTGAGGGGCATTTTGGTAGCTTTTCGGGGGCAGAGGTCCCACCAACCCTGTCGTGATACAAAAGAAATTGAGACTTGCTGGTCTGGTGTGTACTTGGTACAGGTCCCATCAGCAATGACAGATACATCTAAATGACATAATTTAAGATCAAGAAATGTTCATAGTAACAACGTCGTAACATCAACCAGAATTCATAAATTGTACAGATTCCCCAAATCATCACAACCTGGACTTGAGATTTGAATTTGACCACCTCACTCTTCAGATCTGTTCAGGGAAAAGACTGGATGAGAAGCTTCAGTTGGGACTGAGGATTTTTTTTTTGTTTTTTTGAAGTTCCTGAGACAAAGCACACTCTGTTCTTAAAGCTGCTTAAAGTTTGTACGGGGATCAAACTGTGTTGTTTTCGGTTTTGGACAAATACTTATACTTTAAGTTAAAAGTATTTAATTGATGGCTCCGCTGTTTCATTTTATTGTGTTGTCAATGTGGGCAGCCACTAACCATGACACATGTTGTTGAGGACTGCAAAATGACTCGACTTCCTGGAGGTCTTTGTGCCTTGAACATTGTGGATAAGAATGCTGTTGCTCGGCTTGAATGATTTGCACATACAAAGTAAAATAAATTGTTTCTGTAGATAATGGGCTCTTCCATCTACATCCTGGTGGGTCTGCTGAAGAAGTAAAGGTGATTGGTTTTTTGGTAAACACCATTTACCTTAAACGGGGCCCTCTTGTTATGACTTAGAACCGTGGTTTTCAACCGGGGTGTTAGGGAACACCGGTGTGCCATGAGAACTGTGCAAGTGTGCCATGAAATTTTGTACAAAGTTAAGGAAAATCAATGGAAAACAAACATTGTTTCATCTTAAACGATATTCTATCCAGCCAAAATTACAACCATAAAACTCATGAAAATAAATCATCAAATTAAAAGCGAGGTGTCGGTCTTTCGATTAAAAAATGTGAACGTTCTGAACGCAGGTGGCCAAAGGGCAAAATTGAGATGTTTATTTTTTTCTGGGTTTGAAACATGAATGCGTTTGATCCTTCTTTAGCTTGTTGTATGCATTAGGTTGCAAACCTCTCTAGTAAGACTGGAACCACAGTCATTGTAAGTAAATGGGACATTTATGAGCAATCAGTTCAGCTGAAAAAAGTGGGCGTGCCATGGAATTGTTTGTCTCATTGAAGGGTGCTGTGTTAATGAAAAGCTGGGAATCACTGACTTAGAATCCTCTATTGAAGCAGAGCACACATGAGACATTTATTTCAGTTATTGCTGACTGCAGAGACTATAACAAGTTTTTAAATGCTGTAGGATTTAACCTTACCTTTTCCATATTTAGATTCTGCAGTGCTAGGTGCTATAGGAAAATGTCCGAGAAACGTTTCTGAATAATTATATTTTCATTAAAGAATATAAAAAAAAAAATCAGCCATGCAACATTAGTTACAGGTGTTAGCCTTGGGACTAAAAGAAGGTGGAAAAAAGCATTAGTATTGCTGAGTAGAATGACGTATCACAGAGGTTACACAATAGCGAACAATCTGGCACGGGGGCGGGGGGGGAGGGAGGAGTGATGATCTAATAGGTCTTTTCCATTTCTATCTTCTGATTCTGTATAGTGCCAGTTGTAAATCTGCAGTTGTTTCCCACGCATGTGTGCAAAGGCGTTGGACAAGGAGGAGAATGATTTCCGTAATCCCAGGCCAACTATTAACCCTAATGGGAATTATTTCTAGCCAGAGAGACCGATTAGAAAGGACATGGAAATGCAGGGATTTTTAGGTGACCGGCTCCTATGCTCTTCAAACCTGAATTGTAACTCTTTGTTCCTAGAGGATTTAGGGGGAACGGAACAGTACTTCCTTTCTACAGTTCTTGTGCTGTCTGGGAACTTCTGATACGTTAACTTCAAGGGCCGAATCTTTTGTTTATTTCTCACTGTAGATGCTTAGCTTTTCTTCTGAAGCCCTACAAGGTTTGTTCTCTTCACTGAAACTTCGTAGTGCTGGTATGTTACCAAAATAAATACACTTAGGAAAAATATACTATTTGTTAGGAGAAATAATAAACAGGGCCAAATTCAGCTCCACTGTTGGAGTGACGCCAGGGATAAATTTTGACCCATTCTCTCAGTATTCAGCATTCAGTGATTAAAAATGGGAGTGTAGCTGCAGCATTCCTATGGTGGAAGCTGGTTAAGGTTTTAACTGATAACTTTCAAACCGGCCTGTTTGCAGATTAATTCCATATGAGTGTTTTAATGTACAGCATTCATGGAAATGTCCATTATTCCAAGAAGCAGCAAAATATAACCTTGTGTACCACAAAAGGGCACTAAGTAGGAGAAGAAATGTTAACTCATTTGTACTCTATTTTGATGTCTTTTCATGTAAATGAATCCATTGGGGATTTCCTGTGGTAAACTCTCCCCCACTGTCAGTCTGTGCTTGTTCTAGTTTCCTTTACAGATTTTAATGGTGGTAGAAGGTAGAGATGGAAAGATTCATTCTCTCTGTGATGTTCTAATCCAGATGTTTGAGTCCTGCTTCTCTTCACAAAGAGATGAAGACAGGACACTTGAACTTCGATGATGCCAGGCTCCCACTCATACGTTGTTTCCCCGTGCCAGAATCTTCAGTTATTCGCCTCTCAGAAGGTAGAATTGCTTTCCAGCCTCTGTCTAGCGCCGAAGAATCTCAGCTCTAGAAAACATTGTCACCTGCACGCCCTGCTGTATTGGGACACTGAAGTGTCAGGGTAGTAATGATTAATGCTCCCATAGGCTGACTTTGCTGCAGGCCTCTGAGGATATACAGAGATGTCCGAGGCAAGAGGTTCCACAAATGTTGGGTCTTTATATGGGCTTGTCTATAAGTACGCTTAGTTCCCAGCAAGCTGGGTGTAAATTTACCTCTCGCTAGTGTACAGTGCACTAACTGTCCTTGCGGACCCTCCCGCCATGCACTAAAAATGTCATAGAGTGCTTTAATCGGCTCCCATTTCAGAACGAAGTACATCAGAGAGTGCAAGGAAACGTTTAGTAAGGTCCATCCACATAGATACTTATGCAAGCCAGTGTGGAGTAGATTTACATCTTGACTTTCCACAAACGAAGGGTATGGCCTCTATGCTTAAAGGCTATAGCGGAACAGCTGTGTTGCAGTAGGGCTTCCGTGTAGACACCAACTATGCTGACTGGAGGGATTCTCCCCTTGTAATAGGCAATCCACCTCTCTGAGAAGCGGTTGATGGAAGAATAAAATGAAATGAATAGGCAGCAGTTTAAAACGAATAAAAGGAAGTTTTCTTTACACAGTGCATAGTCAACCTGTGGAACTCCTTGCCAGAGGACATTGTGAAGGCCAAGACTATAACAGGGTTTGAAAAACGAATTAACAAGTTCCTGGAGGATAGGTCCATCAGTTGCTATTAACCAGGATGGGCAGGGATCCAAAGCCATGCGCTGAAGTGTCTTTAATGTCTCTTTGCCAGAACTGGAAATGGGTGACAGGGGATCACTTGGGGATGACCAGTTCTCTTCATTCCCCTTGACTCACCTTACATGAGCCACTGTCGGAAGCAAGGGTGCTGGGCTACCTGGACCATTGGTCTAACCCAGAACGGCTTTTCTTCATTCTTCCAGGGACCTAGCGTGGTCTACACTGGGGTTTGGTCAGTTTAATGAGGTCCCTCGGGTGTGAATTTTTCAGGCCGAGTGATGTAGTTAAGCCCACTGAATTTTTTAGTGTAGACAAGGCCGAAGTGTTCCTATACACAGGCCCTGTGATCAGACAGTTGAGGGTCCTTCCACCTAAACTGGAGAATTTTACAGGATAGGGGGGTCTCTTAGGAGTCAAATCTGGCTGCAGAAGGCTAGCTAAAGTAGGGGGTTGCTTTCTCTGGGGCATTCGAGCCAGCTTTCAAAAGCACCTTCCCTGACTTTTTCTACCACTTCTGTCTTCCCTCCCCTTCTCCCAGTCCAGTCGTTTGTCTGTTACAAGCTGGTGTCACGTCATGTCTGTGAGATTCGTACGCTCTCTGGAGGCAGTGACTGACTGTCTGCTGTGTGCTTGGCAGTGTCCAGATGTCCCGGGGCCTCAGTGCCAAGGGAGAGGCTCCACGGTGCAGCCGACGTCGACACCTCTTATGCCGACTGTAGGAACACCGGCTCCCTGAGGACACTGGCAGAAGCCCACTGCTGACATAGCTGCATCTATGGCAGGGCTTGACAGGTCACCATGGCACCTAGGATTTAGCTCTGGTGTGGCCGACGGGTTCAGCCCTGCCGCCCCTTCTCCTCCCTCCCCCCGCTGCCAAAAGTGCTCCCAGCAGTGGCTTTTTTGGGCAGTGACGGTGTGTGTGTCTTTTGGGCTGGCCGGTTGGTGCGCGGCACGTTTGTCGAGGTCTGATATATGCTGGGGTGTGTTGGCGTAGCTCTGCTCTGACGTGTATTTCCCACACCGCTGACCAACATAACTACGCTGACAATTTTTAAGTGTAGACCAAGCCTTCTGGGCCCTCTGAGTGTTGTTTTAATAGAAATAATAGTTGGCCCAGCACTGAAATCCTAGTGAACTGACAGGCTTTGGGAAAAGTGCCTCTACCAACTTCACTTTTCTGAACTCCCTCAGGAACTTGACCCTTTTTGGGGCAATGGGTGTTTCCAATATTTGTTGCCTTTCAAAGCCTCCTTTGAAACAACACATGCCCTGGGAGATTCTTTAATAGCCATCTAGAAATCCTTGGAAAAAAGAAGCCATCACAGTGGAGGTGAACACACGGACATGGGGATAAAATGCAAAGGCTTCTCCAAATTGCAGCAACTTTACATTTACAAAAGAAGTTGAAACCACGAAGGGGAAGGAAATAAACAGATGAGTTGTTCTGGGCCAAATGAATCCCTGATGTGACTCTGGTGGGACAGAATGGAGCTATCCTGGGGATGAGTTTGGTCTGCTCTCCTCTATCCAGTCCAGTTTTCTGCTTTGTGACACCGCTCTAAGTGGCTCCATGTTCGGATAAGTTGCAGCCCATTAAAACTGGTCCACCTATGTAGAAAATGGAAACCAAATTGCTGAGTGAGTCTTGTCAGCTTGCCTTTTACAGTCATTTTATTCTTGTGACAGATGGCCTTCGAGATTAACTAGAAAATAGAGAAGTGTTAGAGAAGCAGTTGTGAGTGTGGCCCTGAGAGGGAGTGAGGGACAGACCTTGCGGCGCAGAGTGGAAGGGAAAACTTGAACATTGTGAGAAAGGAAACTCTCCCATTTCTACTCTGTCAAGGGAAGCAGGACTTTGGGTCCAGTCTTTGTAAATAAAAAGGATTGCACTAAAGCGTGCACTCGGACTCACTGCATCCGTTGCGCCTTCTAGTAGAAATCCTGCAAAGTTCCGGGTGTTGGCGCATCACTTGGGCAAGAAGGGCTGTGTAACCCAATATTTCTTCAGCAGTACCTGCAGCCTACTGAGAGGTTGAGCCCCATCATGCAAGGCTCTGCAGAGATGTGTAGAAAATTACAAACCCCGCCCCAAAATGCTAACAATCTAAAAGAAACACCTTTTAATACCTCTGTAGCCTGAAGCAATCCCAAATAACGCGGCACGTAGATCGTTGAGAGGAGTGACACGTGTAATCATCTCTGGTTTTGCGCCATTTGGTTGATTTAGTTTTAGGTGGTGTGAAGGAAAGCTTGATAGAAAAGAAAAATGTGCAATACTCTGCTGGGAAGAGAGCAAGTCCCGGTTAGTTTAGAAATGGACTTGTATCTTAAATGAAAAGGAACATTCTCGCTTGGTTTGCTGTAAATTACCTGATTCTGCAATTGACTGGGAAAACTGGCTGTGTTCCCCACCTGCCCTTGATGATTTGTCTCCTCAGTGTTGCTATCCTGTAAGTTTAATGGTCTGAGCGGCTGTGGAAGTGTGCTAAGAGATCTGAACTGAAACATAAGGTCTTGTGCATTCCGGTTATGGAAAAACGTAACTGGGCCTGTCTGTGGAAGAGCTGGGTTTTGTGACAGTGGAATTATTGTTGTTACTTATTAATTCCTCCTTTGGCTTTGAGCAGACACCTGTGATGGTATGTAGAGGTGATATTCCAAAGGCAAAGCAGTGATTTTTTTCTTTGTGTAAATATTTATGATGGTGATCATTCATTTCTGCTACTAAGAAGCCACAGCTGAGGATCAAAGATCCATTGTTCTGGCTGCTGCACACACGTAATAAAAAATACAGTTCCTTCCCCAAATGTCTTACATCTAAGTGTATCGCAAAACATACGCATGAAGGAGGGGAGAAGACAGTAAGAGTGGAAATGATTCAGTTCAGTGTAACCAGGCTCAAGTAATAAAATGATCCAAATATTCGTAATATCAGTAGCTACAAAGGAGTTAAATATGAAAAAAAACCTTACTTCTGCTATTTTTGGCCAGTTTGTTACATTTCTCTTTAGAGCCTGGATGTTGGTGATGCAAGTTAAAATATCAAGAAAGCTTGCAGAAAAAAAATGAAAGCTCTAGAGCAGGCAACCCAAAAGATAAGAGCCATTTTTAAAAATTCCTTCAATAACCAAGTGTTTTGAGAGCCACAATGGGTGTAGCCTTTTGGTGTGGGGAGCTGGGCCAGGGTGCCTGCCACAGGGTCCCCTGAGGGGGGAGCTGGGAGCCTGGAACCACAAGTGGTTCCCCCCACAGGGTCCCCCTGTGGTGGAGAGAGCCTGGAGCTTGGTGGAGCCGCCCGCAGCATTTGCTGGTGGCCAGCGGGACCTGGAGCCCAGAGCTGCAAGGGGGCAGTCAAAAAGCCGCAGGTTGCAGACCCCTGCTCTAGAGGAAAGTAATATATACTGAAGAAAAAGCTTGAATGTGCTGGTTATCTGACAGTGTCACCACAAACACTTTGTTAATCAGGAGTCCTGGAGCACTTTTAAGGACTAACAAATTTATTTATCGCCTGAGCTTTCGTGGGGAAAAAAATCCCACTTCAGCAGATGCTTGCAGATGGGGAACTTACAGAATGGGAGGAAAAGAAATGCAGGGAAGTGTAAGAGTCTGACCCGATCCTATGACTTCCACTTCTCTGCATTTATTTTCTTCCCGTTCATCTGTACTTCTCCATCTTCACGTGTCCAATCAAGTGAGATTTTCTCCTATGAAAGCTCATGCGATAAAATGAATCTTAGTCTTTAAAAGTGCCAAGGATTCCTTGTTTGTTTTGCTGAACTAGACTGACACAGCTCCCCCTTTGGAATTTGTTAATCAGAGAGCTGTAATCTGAATTGAAATAAGACTGATTTGAGAGAGTGTGTATAATAAAAATATTTCACCTTAGGGAGGTGCCTGTGTTTTGGGAAATGTGTGTGAATAGCTGTGTATGACTGCACTGCTGCACGCCCCCTCCTTCTATCCTGATTATGGCAAAATATCAAAGCAGACAGTCCCAATACTACCTCTTCCTTTTTGCAGAGCTGTTTGATCACAGCCCAGAGATCACCTGCAACAGTAAAATCTGCCTTTGTAAGTTGCCATGCCCTGCAGTTCCTTTTCCCCTGTCTGCATAGTGATTCGTGGCAAGAAGCGTCCAGCTTCTTTCTCCCTCCAACATCAGACTGGAGCGTATGCAGGGTCTTTTGCTGAAAATCTCCTGAAGCAGTTTTCGTAATGAAGCTGTTCTGACTTTTGGCTTTGGCTAAGTCTTTGGATGAAATTCTGATATTTGGCTTAATTCCCACTGATTTATATTTCTCTACTCTAAAGTGAAGGGTTCTGACTGGGTCCATGGACAGGAAAAACTCATCAGATTTATTCAAGGGACGGTCAGTGATTCTCTTTAGAAATGCTACTAGCTCCTCTTGGTTTCTGCTCCATAGCCACTTCCTGCTTCTCCCTGCAACAAAATCAGTGCCTGACAGCGTAAGCCCCCAAGAATGTCCTTTTGAAGAAGTAGTAATGAAGTGGGAGAGGGAAAGATATGTAGGAATGAAAAGGAAAAGCAAATACACATGAGCTAATCAATTTGCGAGCTGTGAAAAGGGGTATCGCAAGTGTGTGTATAAGCTAATTTTTTGGTACATCTCTTTTTCATAACCTATTCCTAGTTTACAACTAAAAATTAATTATTGCTCTGTGCATATTGAAAGTGGCTTGTGAGTTTCTGAACATTTATGGTAGCTACCATGGTGCTTGAGAGCTGCGTGAATTCCCGCTGTGGTACACGGTCTCTGGGCAGCAGGGCTAGGCGCTGCCAGAGCTCCATTTATTCCTTGGTGTGTTCCCCAAATCTGGACTTTCTCCTCTCTATGGAACTTGAGGCTGCTGCAAGAGAAGAGCCATTAGCTTCAGGGAGCAGAATTAGTTTCTGATCTTTGCATCCCGTGTGACTAAGTGTTGTTGATCTGATTTGGCGTGTGAGCCACTTCCTTAAAATTGTGCCCTTTGCGGGAGGAGGGAGCTTTTACAACTGGCCGAGCGCAATAAATGTTGTTATATCACTGAAGGCTAGAAATAGCTTCTGCCGCCAAGACGTAGATATAAGTGTCTCTCGCCCAGGACTGACAATTGAAAGAAGCTCTTTTTTTAAATGGGAGAAACACTTTTTACAAATACTACTCTTGTCTCTGGAGACAGTGGGTGGGCTTTTCTTTTCTTTTCTTTTCTTTTCTTTTCTTTTCTTTTCTTTTCTTTTCT
>ML686152.1:414130-463999 GCA_007922175.1 Pelusios castaneus
CTTTTCTTTTCTTTTCTTTTCTTTTCTTTTCTTTTCTTTTCTTTTCTCCTTTAGGTTTTTTCACTGCACTGCACTTCTTATGCATGTTGCTCTATTATAATCTTGGGGATTTTGAGCCAGTATAACTTTAATTCTCTGCTGTATTGTGTTTATTGCAAAACACACTCTTTTTGGCCTGGGTGAAATGCCATTCCAATTATTCTGGCCTTGGCTGAATACTAAAATTAGACATGCAGTGCACCCGGGACGATGCCCTAGTGAAGGGTGTCATCTAAAAACCCAAAGCCTTGTCTACACTAACAACGCTGCAGCAGGGCAGCTGCTCTGATGAAGCTGTGCCATTGTCGTGCTCAGTGAAGATGCTGCCTGTTCTGACGGGAGAGCGTCTTCCTTTGGCGTAGTACTCCATCTTCCCAAGAGGCGGCAGCTATGTCAACAGGAAACGTCCTGACTTCAACACTTTGTCACCCAGGGGTGTAGTGACATTGATGTTCCATCACTGGAAGATTTTAAGAGCAGGTTAGACAAACACTTGTCAGAGATGATTTAAGATGGTACTTGTTCCTGCCATGAGTGCAGGAGACTGGACTCGATGTAGAGCTCTGCAGATCCGCGGGCATCCGTTTCAGATCCGCATGTAACCGCATCTGTAGGTGCGGGTGCAAATATCCGCAGCCCTGTTGTTGCGGATTGGCCGTGGCTGCGGATTCTATTTTTATGATCGATCCCTGCAGCTGCTGCTACGATCTGCGTTGTCAGCAGCACACAGGGGAACAAGGAAGCGCTCCAGCCCAGTTGAGCTCTGGTTGGCGGTCTGCCAGCCAATCAGAGTCTCAGTCAACAGGCTGGGGCTTGGAGAGAAACCACTCACTGTCAATCAGTTAGTATGCTGGCCTTTGATTGGCTCATTCCCCATGCCTTCGCCGCCCATGTCTTCATTTTCTTGTTTGTGGTTCGTATGCCATGCTATCAATCAGACATTTCATTGGTGGGCAAGGAAATCTGATTGACAGCACGGCATACAAATCGCAAACAAGAAAAGGGAAAAATGAGTGGGGCCCATGTGGCGAATGAGGCAATCAAATGCTAAAATGCTGACTGTGAGCTCAACCTTGGTTGCGGATGCAGTGCTGAACCCACATAAAACATGGCATGCGGATTGGATAAAGACTGACATTGGACGGGTGTGGTCCAGTTCTGGATCCACATTTTTGTATCCGCGCAGGGCTCTGACTCAATGACCTCTCATGGTCCCTTCCAGTTTCTGTGATTCTATGTAACTCTTTAGTGTAGATCAAGCCTGAAGCCTGGTCTACACTACAGAGTTAGGTCGACGCAGTTTGCATCACTCTCACTATGGGAGCGTCTACGCTAAAATTTCAGAGTTCTGCCAACCTAAGTGGCCTGCTACACTGACTTACTAACTCGTAGACTTTCTGGGCAATGGGGGCCATTATGATCATCTGCTTTGACCTCCTGCACAATGCAGGCCACACAACCTCACCCATTCCCTCTGTAATAGACCCCTAACCTCTGACTGATGACTGAGTTATTGAAGTCCCCAGATCATGGTATAAAGACTTCAAGGTACAGAGAATCCACCAGCTAGTGACCTTGTGCCCCATGTTCTAGAGCTGTGTTTCTCAACTGGTTCTCCGCGGACATAATAAAGGTGTTCCACGACTGACCCCTTCCACTCCCCTTTGGGGGGCTGAGTAGAGAGGGAAGGAGCAACAGCGTGTTTCTGGGGGATTTAAAATACCCCGGCTGCAGCAAGCTTTCAAGCCCGCGTCAGCATCCGCTGCCACCTTGTTCCTTTGCTGTGGCTGGGGCAGTTACCGCCAGCATCAAAATCACTTGGCTATAACTTTCATGGCAAGACTTTCTTTGAATCTTGCTCCAGGAATAGATGAACTTTGTTCTAACATGTAGGCCCCAAATTCCCATTAAAACGTGAGTAATATTTTCAGGCGTGTGCATAATCATTATGTATCTATTTTTTAGAAATAAACATGTTATATTCATAAAATAGTATTTAATTTGGTTTCCTGAATTGTTTTCCCAGGAAAGGGTAGTATGCAGATATCACAAACATTACAACTGGCAGATACTGGCTTTTTCGAGAGAGTTTTCATCAGGTGTTCCTTGTAGTGATGAATACCTTTAGGTGTTCCCCGGTCCAGTAAAGGCTGAGAAACACTCCTGCGGAGAAAGGCATAGAGTTTAGGTGAACATAGGTGTCGTGTAGACTCTGCGTAGGTTACGTCGACGGTTACTGGCTTTCAGAAGTAGTCCCACAATGCCCCACGCTGACTGTACAATCGATGCAAGTGCTTCTGGTGAGGCAGGGCCGTCCCTAGGGGGGAGTGGGGCCCAGGGCCAATTGGCCTGGGGGGCCCCCACCCGACCCCGGAGGAGGGAAGGGCTGACCGGGTCAGCCGCTCCGCCCCCAGGTCCCCGGCAAGCGGAGGCCCCACCACCAGCGGGAGTCAGCCCTGACTGCAGCCCCCCGCCAGGCTGCGCTAGGCCGGCCCTCCCCGCCCCCAGATGGGAGCAGCAGGCCCAGGGGCGGGCTCCTGGCGACGGCGCGGCCTCGGGTCCCTGGAGCCGGCCCCAGCCAGGACCCGGCTCCGCCACCGGCGCCCCAGCTGGGGAGTGGCACCTCGAGACCCGGCTGGGGCTGGCATCGGGCCCAGCTGGCCAAGAGAGGCTGGGCCCCGCTCAACTGTCCCGTCCCTGGGCTGGCCTGTCCGCCCTAGGGGCGGGACGGCCCAGAGCCAGAGGCTGGGGGAAGCCTCCTGCCTCACCCCGCCCCTCCGCCTTTGGCTCGCTGCCAAAGGCAGCGGAGACAGGGCGAAGCATGGCCATGGGCAGGGTGGCAGGCGTGGGGCCCACATAGCTGCGGGGCCCAGGGCAATTGCCCATTCGCCTGCCCCCCCCCCCCCCCAAAGGACGGCCCTGTGTCGAGGACATGCACCGCTGGTACAAGGAGCATACAGAGGGACCATGCAAAAGCATTTTAATGTTTGCGGTGGCTGTATCTTAATGTAATTTGTCGTTGTAATTTTGTAGTGTGAACGTGCCCAGAGAGAGAGAAATATAACCTCTGCTCCTTTTCTAGCATGACCAAAGCTATAAATTGTTGTTCCAAAGTGCCCTACCGAACTCCAGTCCTCCAGTTACTGTGTAACTATGTAGTTTCCATGCTGACACCTTTTGAAATGGATGTAGGCGTCTGAGCCCTTGATCCTGTCCGATTCTTTTTACACATCCCTCATTGTCTGAAAACAATTACTGTTGGCCGAACGTTTTTACAATAATCTGCATAGTTCAGTGAAGATTAGGAGACCGAACCCACTCACTTATCAGGTATCTTTGGGAAGCATGACTCACCAACTTCCATTATGTGATTTCCTGGCCTTTAGCATATTTCTCTTACCTTTTAAAATAACGATTAGTTTTGCAGGGGTCACATGCAGCAGTTTGGCATTAAAACCAGTATATTTTGGGCTGATTGAAGCAGTTGAGTTATGTCTAAGTTTTGTGCATGCAAGTGTTTTGTTCCCCTTCCCTCCAACCTCAGCCTTCTCTTTCTGAGGAGTCACAGATCATAGAACTGTAGGACTAGTAGGGACCTTGAGAGGTCATCAATTCCAGCCCCCTGTGCTGAGGCAAGTAAAGAGAAACCATATTTGGTTGTTAAAGATCCCTGGCAGTATTTACAGAAATAGGGGTGTTGTCCCTGGTGTCCTGGCCAGAATCCAACTATCGTAATTGCAGTCTACCCTCTTGGATTCCCTCTAGGTGTAGAATTTGTCCTACATTGTTCTGGAGTGCTCTTGTATTTCCTGGAAAGCAGCTACCTTTTTGGTGGTATGTGTGGTCGATTCATCCAAGCCGTTTTTAAAGCACTTGTGTAAGTGTAAGGTCCATCTTATTTGACTGAAGGGTGTTATATAAACATATAAGAGTTTCTACTGAGCAACAAGGTGGGTGTGGTAATATTTTTTTATTAGACCAGCTTGTGCTGATGAAAGCAACAAGTTTTCGAGCTTACTCAGAGCTCTTCTTCAGATCTGGGAAAGATACCCTTAGGGTCACAACTACGTACAAGGTGGAACAGAGAATGCAAGTTGCAAGAGACCATTCCAGGTGATGTGGGTAATTAATACATCGACAGTCTTAGGACAAAGGAGGGTTAGTGGGTTACAGGTTGTTGTAAGGAGCCATAAATCCAGTACCTTTACTAAATCCATGATTTTTGGTGTCTAGCAGAGTTATGAATTTAAGCACTCAGGCTTACATTTTGAAGGTGTTGTGCAGATTAGAATCATGGGGTTAGAAAGGACTGCATAGGTCATCTAGTCTGAACCCTTGCCAAGATGCGGGATTTGTTGTGTCTAACCCATCCAAGACCAACGGCTTCGCAGCCTCCTGTTGAAAAGCTCCAGTGAAGAACAGACAAGGAATCCTGTGGCACTTTTAAAGACTAACACATTTATTTATCGCATGAGCTTTCGTAGGGGGGATCCCACTTCATCAGACGCTGACAAAGTGGGATTTTCTCCCATGAAAGCTCATGCAATAAATAAAATTGTAAAGCTTTAAAAGTGCCACAGGACTCCTTGTTTGTTTTGCAGAACTAGACTAACACGGCTCCCCCTTTGGGACTTACCCAGTAAAGAAGTTTCCCCTACCTCCCGAGGCAGTCTGTTCCATTGTCCTAGGAAACTTTTCTAGAGATTTACTCTAAATCTCCTCTGCTGTAGTTTGAACCCATCACCTCTTGTGGCAAAAGAAGGCAACTTTTCTTCATCTTTTTATTTTTTTTATTTTTAATGACAGCCTTTCAAGTATCTGAAGACTATCATACCCGCCCAGCCCTTTCTCTTTCCTAGCTAAACATACCCAGTTCCTTCAACCTTTGCTCATATGGCTTGCATTCCATCCTTTTGATCATCTTGGTTGCTTGTCGCTGGATACCCTGCAGTTTGCCTACATCCTTTCTTTACGTTGGTGTCCAAACTGGACATAACTCTCCAGCTGAGGCCTAACCAGTGCCGAGTAGAGCTGTACTGAGGTTGTGGTCCACCACACCTCCCAGATCTATCCCATCAGTGCTGCTGCTAAGCTGCTCCCCCCCCCCCCGCGGGGGTGGGTGGGGGGGGGGGGGTTTGTGGGTGGGGGGGGCGGCTCATAATAGTTGTCTCTGTTAAATTTCATTTTGTTGTCTGTAGCTCCGTTCTCGAATTTATCCTTTTGAATTTTAGCTTGGTCCTCCAAAACATTGGCAGCTTCCCCTTGCTTTGTGTCATCTGCAGACTTGATCATCATGTTCTCTCTATCTACGTCCAGGTCATTAATAAAGATATTAACGACACTGGACCCAGAACAGATCCTGTAGAACCTCTCTGAGACTTTCCTCCAATCCAGCATCATTCCAGTACTAATTACTCTTTCTAGTAGTATGTCCAGTTCATAATAGTTCTGTCAAGCCTGCACTTCTCCAGCTTCCTTATCAGAATATCATGTGGGACTGTGTCCAAAGCCTTGCTGATGTCCATGTATTTTATGTCCACCACATTCCCTTTATCCGCCAAACCCGTTACCCAGATTTTGTTTGAAGATGAAGACTGAGAGGTCAGACATAAAGTGATCATTTTGTGGACAGTGTTCACCACAGATGATATGCTGCTTTTGTCTATCATTCTTCTGGGTGAGTTCTTTTGGGTATTTAATGATTGTCTTGCTTCACCCACATAGTTGTTATTGGGGCATTTAGGGCACTGGATGACGCATACTTCATGTTGTCTTAGGCGTGTGTAGGACGCATAGATCTTGAGAGGTGTGTTGTGGGAGGTATTAATCATCATAGCAGTGGAGATAAGTCTGCAGGTTTTGCATCTGTTCTGGCAGGGTCTTGTGCTGTTTTTGAGCTAGAGCATCCTGCTCTGGAGGAAGCTTGCTTCTGACCATGAGCTTGGTGAGGTTGGGGGTTGTGTGTAAGCCAGAATGGGGGGATTGGGAAAGATTTCCTTCAGGATGTGATCCCTATTGAGTTTGGATTGTAACCAGGCACTCGGAAACCACTAAATATATTTTGAGGAGAAAGTCCAGGATACATACATGCTTAAAACTACCTTTAGCATACAAGGACGCTCCACCAGAGAATTGCATTGTGTTGTGGAATAGGCTACCCAAATACCCTGAGAGAACCTGCTTCAGTAGAGGAAGCCGTCTCCCCCCCCCCCCCAACACACAACCCTCATTGTTAGCGAACGCTCGACAGTGGAACCCATACGAGGTATCATTAAACAATTACAGCCCTTACTCAGTGGGGACCACATCCTGAAATAAATCTTTCCTAATCCCCCTCCTCAACATTGCTCAGCTCATCATCAGGAGCAAGTTCCCTACGGACCGGCACTTAGTGATGCCAGATTCAAGTCTGTAATATACACATCCCAATATTACACCGAAATAACCACCTTATAGTAGCCAAGGTGCCCCGGGGGCCACTGTGAATCCCATTGCCAGAGAAGCCAGTGTACCTCATTGCATGTGCAAGGCATGTTTTATAATGTACTGAACAGAGGGCCAACTGAATATTCTTTCCAGGCCTTATTTGCATGAGCGTAAGCTCTTAGTCAGTGGTAAGAAAGCAGGTGGCCAAGGGGAGCAGCTGCTGCTTTGGTGCTGAAGCCTCAGGAGATGGGAGAGTCAGGAGTGAATCGGTGAGGTCGGAGGAATGTGATGAGCCAGAGGGAGCAGGGGAGTGAGAAGGTGAGGGTGAGATTAACAGAAGTACTGGAATAGAGGAGAGGGGGACGAGGATAAGATGAAAGAGTGTATGTGAATGAGAGGACAAAGGGGCTGTGTTCAAATATTAAATTAAATGGAACTGTCACAAGAATGAAATGCCTGCAAACTGCATGGACATTTTAAAAGAACATGATCATACTAGACCCCAATAAAAATAAGTAAAATGGCATGAGGACCAAAATTGCCATCATGGCTAAACAAGTGAGTAAAAGAGGCAGTTAGAGGCAAGAAGACATCTTTTAAAAATCGACAGGCAAATCCTACTGAGGAAAAATAATTGAAGAGCAAAAGATGCCAAAACTGACAATTTTTTTTTAAAGTACATCAGAAACAAGGAGCTTACTAAACAATCAGTGAGGCCGCAGGACGATTGAGGTGCTAAAGGAGCACTCAAGGAAGATAAGGCTGTTGTGGTTAGGCTAAATGGGTTCTTTGCACCAAAATTCACGGCTGAGGATATGAGGGAGATTCCTACACGTGAGCCATCCCTTTTAGGTGACAGATCTAAGGAACTGTCCCAGATTGAGGTGTCAGTAGAGGAGGTTTTGGAACAAATTATTAAATTAATGAGTAAGAAGTCATCCGGACCAAATGGAATTTACCCAAGTGTTCTGTAGGAACTCACATATGAAATTGCAGAACTACTAATCCTGGTATGTAACCTATGGCATAAATCAACCTCTGTACTTGATGGCTGCAGGATAGCTAATGTAATCTTTCTTTCTTTCTTTTTTTTTAAAGGAAGGCTCCAGAGATGATTCTGGCAATTACTGAATATAATCAATTCCACTCTAACGGTCTTCTCCCTACCTGCATGCATATGTTTTGCAATACACTTTGTTGTAAGATATTTGGGGAAGGAACTGATCTTTTTATTATGTGTGTGCAACAGCCAGTACCAAGCCCAACCTCAGTACTAGGCAAATTGGTTGAAATAGTAAAGGACAGAATTATCAGAAACATAGATGAAGATGATATGGTGGAGAAGAGCCAACATGGCTTTTTAGAAGGAAATCATGCTTCATCAGTCTATTAGAATTCTTGTGGACTGGTGGATATAATGTTCTTGGATTTTCAGAAAGCCTTTGACAAGTTTCCACACCAAAGGCTCTTAAGCAATTAAGGTGTCAGTTTTTAGAATGAAGAGGGACTCCCAGTGAGCTGTACTGAAGGCTGTGCTGTTCCACGTGTTCATAAATGACATGGGAAAAGGCAAAAACAGTGAGGTAGCAAAGACTGCAAACAATATAAAATTATTCAGGATCCATCCAGAGGAGAAAGTGCACAGTTACAAGGGGATCTCTGCGCATTGGAAAACGTAATTCCAACTATACATATAAAGTGATGGTGTTTAAATTAGAAAGAGATCTTGGAGTCTTGTGGATAGTTCTCTGAAAACATCTGCTCCGTGTCCAGCAGCAGTCAAAAAAACTATCAGAATGTTAGAGCCATGTGAAAAGGGATATATGATAAAACAGAAAATAAAATAATGCCACTGTAGAAACTCAAGATCAGTCCATTGTGTGCAGTTCGTTTCCCCATCTCATAAAGATCTATTAGAACTGCAAAAGATACAGAGAAAGGCAGGAAAAATGATTAGGAGTTTGGAAAAGCTTCCATGTGGGGGAGGTTAAAAGGACTGAGACTGTTCTGGCTGGAAAAGAGACATCTGGGAGGGATATGATAGAGGTGTATAAAATCATGAGTGCAATGGAGAGAGTGAATAAGGAAGTGTTATGTGAAGGAGTAAATAACATAAGAACCAGGGTCACCCAACGAAACAAACAAATACAAGTAATTACTTCTTCAGACAACTCTGTCAACCTATGGAATTCATTACCAGAGGATGATGTGAAGGCCAAAACTTTGAAGGAGTTCAAAAAAAGAATTAGATAAGATCATGCAAGATAGGTCCATCTGTGGTTGTTAGCCAGGATGGTCAGAGATATAACCACGTGCTTTGGGTCTTCCTAAACCTTTGACTACCGGAAGCTGGGAGTGAACCACAGGGAATGGCTCCCTGGATAAATTGCTCTGTCCCGTTCACTTCCTCTGAAGTGTCTGGCCTGGGCGCTTTCGGAAGACAGGCTGCTGGCTGGCTGGATCATTGTTCTGACCTAATATGGCCGGACTTATGTTCTTAAATGTGCTGTCAATCAGCCTGTGATTCTGCATGCTGACTTACCCTATTGTTGCTGGTGTGTTTGCATATCCTTTTTTGGCTGAAATCTCCTGTCACTTATGGCTGTGGAGGGGCAATTGAACGAAGAGAAAAAGCATAAAATTACTTTTTAACCTTTTATGTAAGCCCTTTCTCATCTCAAGGGAGAGGTCAGGATCCCTTCATTGGTGAAACTCTTCAAGCCATATAATACAAACAGGTTTCTGAGGGCATTTGTGTCTGAAGCTACTTAGGAAGTAAATTCTTCGTCAAATGAATCTCACTGTATGCTTTAGCGTACGCTGTTGGCGAGAGGGGATATTTAATTACCTGCTTCCAGTGATGGCTGTGAAAATTGCCTATTCAAAGCACCTGGAGATTTGTCAGGGGAAGGAATATTATGCTATAACAAAGCCTGTAGTAGGGAACTGACATTTAACTACTGTCTGGTGCCTCAGTATAAAAATGTAACCTCCTTCTAGAGCAGCATGAGTGGGAATAATTTAGTGCAGAAACAGATCACCGAGGATAGTCCACAGCTTGGTGGTGATGTGGTCCACTTTGAAGCGGATGTAACTGGTTTGCCAAGTGCATTGTCTACATTTTCGTAGATGTTTGAAGAAGAAGGTACATGAGAGAGAGTATGAATGAATGTATTGTCATTCCTAAAAATCTCGTGCACGGCGGCTTGCCCTCTGAGACTTCACACACTTCAATTTAATTGCAAATATATAGCCAGTCATGCTGAAAATACTTGAGGAATGGAATTTGATTCCGTGATATGGGCAGGCGATAGATGGTCTGGGATGGAGGCCCTAAAGGAAAATTCCATATCCGATGACAATACCTTGTCTTCCTAGATTTGTATTGAAGTGAGCTCACAGCAACAAAAGTTGCTAAGCAACTTAAATGAAAGCCTATGAGTCAGAGGAGAGCAGAGAAGAGTCTGCAGAACATCTGAGTGATATGCTGAAAACTGGTGGCAGGGTCTGGAAACGATGACCTTGCATACGTCTGACGAAGTGGGATTTTCTCCCACGAAAGCTCATGCGATTAATAAATCTGTTAGTCTTTAAAAGGGCCACAGGACTCTGTTGTCTTTCTACAATAGACTAACACGGCTACCCCTTTGGAATTGGAGAACATAGTCACTCTGACATTTCCCCCATAATTTTAAGTTACTTTTTCTTTGTGTGTTGTTTTTCTCTAGATGTTCTGAAGCTATGGTCACTAGTAGCTGGAGGAGCTGTTCCCGGCTGTCCATAGAATGAGCCAAAATTGGAACCGAGCAGGGGGAGAGTGAGAGAATTTTTCTTTTAAAAAGTGAAGCATTGCATGAAAAGTTGGAGTCACTCTGTACTGTGTAGTCAAATTCCAAAGGGGGAGCCGTGTTAGTCTGTTGTAGAAAGACAACAGAGTCCTTTGGCACTTTTCTGTTAGTCTTTAAAAGGGCCACAGGACTCTGTTGTCTGTACTGTGTGCATGCATGACCGTGTACATGCAGCTTTATACAATCACATTGCAACATAAGGCTGCTGACTTTGATTTTTACGCACATTGCTGTATTTACTCTTGAAAAAAAAAAGGCCCACCTTAGTGTATAAACTACCCTGCGTTCACTTTGCAAAGCAAACAAGGGGGTCAGATGTACATTCTATGAATAGTAAGATTTGTAGAGGGGAGAGAAAATATCTCATTAATCTAAAAATGATTACCCTGATTTCTTAGCAAGGCCGGGTGGATGAGGTAATATCTTTTGTTAGACCATCTTCTGCTGGTGAGGGAGCCAAACATTCGCTTCTTGTAAGGTCTGGAAAACGGACTGTTAGGGATGTCTACACTGCCATTAAAAACCCACAGCTCACCGTGCCAGCTGACTCAGGCTCACAGGGCTCGGGCGAAGGGGCTGTTGAATTGTGGTATAGACATTCAGGCACATCTTGGAACTCAAGCTCTAGGACCTCGTGAGATGGGAGTGTCTCAGATGTCTACACCACAATTGAACAGCCCAAGCCCAGTGGGACCGAGTCAGTGAGCTAGCTGCGGATTTCTGATCGCACAGTGTACCAGAGTGTCCCATCCAAGTGCGCTTCCCAGACCTGAAGAAGAGCTCTGTGTAAGCTTAAAAGCTCGCATCTCACCAACAGAAGTTGGCCCAATAAAAGATACTGCCTCACCCACTGCAGATCCTTCTTTGTCATATTCTCACACACACATCCTTCCGCTAATTGTGGTGCAGTCCATTGGCTAAGCCGGTGCAGAGCTGTTCATTCGCACAAAGAATGAAAGAATTTTTCCTGTTGGCATGTGGTACAAGAATTAGAACACAGTGTGGCTCCCTAATGACTTAATCATGTGTCCCCCTGAAAATTTCTGGCCTCTCTGTGCTTATTCTTATATTTGGCAGCCTGCTTACTGAGTTTAATACTTGTTTGTGGCTACTTCTGGGCCTGTTCATGTGTGTGGTAGACTTCATCGCCTGAGCAGCATGATTATAGTGTCTGGAAAAAATACGGCGGTGAATCAGGAATGAAGACCAAATTCACATTTAATAATGGAACAGGGTTGCGACCTTAGTGGACTCTTAGGAGAATCAAGCTGTCTTTCTTGCCTGCTGGTGTAAATCAAGTCAGTGAACTCCAATCAGTATAAAGCTGGTGTAAATGAGAGGGGAATCAGGCCCAGAGCTTCCAAATATTGATTGTAGTCCCCCAGCATTGTGAATTCTACCGTTCCTGCACAGATAAAGGTTGTGTCCCATGTCTGACTTGCTAAGTCAGCGTTAGCCCTTAGTGTGACAGCAATGTACTTGCTGGGACCTAAGAGATCCCCTGTGAGTTGTGCTAAAAGGTGTACGTAGCCCTCAATAATCTTAGTGTGTGGATTTCAAACTGATTATTTTCCCTATAGACCCAAACCCACCCACCTTTTTCAGTCTTGGTTTGGTGCTTCTGCTAACAAGACCATAATCCAACACGTCAGAAGGCCTTGCAGATGTAGGGCCAGGCTACTCTTCAAACTCTGCACCAACACAGCTGTACCGAGGCCGTTGCGTTGATGTAGTGCTTTAAGATACGCCCAGCCGACGGGAGAGAGCGCCCCGTTGACAGTGTGAATCCACCGCCCTGAGAGTCGGTAGCTAAGTTGGTGGCAACATCGGCTGTCTACGTGGTGGGTTAGGTTGGTCTAATTAGGTCCCCCGGGGTGTGGATTTTTCACACCCCTGTGGAATATAGTTCCACTGGTATGTCTGTAGTGTAGACCAGACCCTAATATACTCCTTTTGTGGGGCTTTCTGATTATCCCTTCAACATACGGTCAATATCCAAATAAACAAGTTCTTTAGCTCTATTTGACCTTCCTTCAGAACTCCAGGTTACTCAGTTGGAACCAACAAGTTTGCTTGTCTGTGGTGATAAATTGCCTAGGATGGATGCCACAGTAGAATGGGCGTTAGCGCTCAGGGCCTAAGGTACCGTTCCATAACTTGCCGGAAACCGTCCCTGGTTACTGCTGCACCTTGTTGTGGTAGGAAGGATTGTGTGCCCTAATGACGGTGAGAGCTCCCTTGGTGGGTCACCTTGAAGGGTTGCCCAAGCTGGGCGGGTCAAAGGGGAGGCCGATGAAAAGCAGTCTGTTTATCCTCCAGGATGAGCAATAGCCCGACAATTTGTCTTCATTTAAAAAAAAAAGTTACAGAAACAACAAAGGCAGCCTATTCCCGCAAATAGCAGGCCAGGAAGGGACGGCAGAATCTTGTTCGTGCCCTAAGGCATGTCTGATGGCGAGGGAAACAGAGACAAGCTGGACGAGGGGAATATCTTTTATTGACCCGAGAGAGATTCTTTCCAGCCATACACAGCTCTTCAGGACTCAGATTCAGACGTGCTCCAGGGCAGCACACGAAGCCTGAGCTGTTTGTGGGGTCATGCAGCAGCTCGAACCCTTTATTTTGGTGCTCCGCTCTGTAGGCTAAGACCTTTCTGGGCACTCAGATACCATGGTGATGGGTGCAGTAAAAGAACCCCCCAAACCATTTCCTCTTTTTCTCCTCAGTCGCTCCCTGGGGAGAATGCGCAGATTGGTGCTGCTCTATTCCTGCCAGTGTGTTTGCAGACACACTCCCTTCCTGCTCCTCTTTCCATGTCCTTTCCTATTTCCATGCCACTCTTGTTGCTGCGGTCACCGTTGCTACTTTCCTCCCTCTGAAGTAAAGAAAAAGGTTCTGATCTTGAATTATAATACGAGTTACTATTTCTGGCTGAATTTAATAGAGAATCTTGTCTTACTGTCCTTCGTTTGATGAGTGTAAATATCATACCTTTGAAACCCTGTGGAAGTCAGTCTAGTTAACAGCAATTTTTGCAGGGAAGTGGGAGAACTGTTTTCGTTTAGCAACTGAAATATATTTTATTCTGACATCTAAGTCTCTAGCATTTTGTCGGGGCCTTGCTGGGACTTGTCAGGTATCTGATCTTTCCTATCTACTGTTGTCTGGATCATTGAGCTTTCCAAGTTTCCTAAGAGGGTGATTACAACCGTTACTAACAACTTGAGGAAAAGTGGAAAAGATAAATGAATCTAATGACTTTATTTGGCTCTTTCTGCTGTAGAAAAAACAATGGTTGAAGAAATAGTCATAGTGACTAGAGGCCTTTTGAAAACTGCAAATTAAATCTGTATGCTCTGGCCAGCCCAGCACGGTGAAAGGCTGGATTCAGTCCCTTACAACACAAGGGGAAAATGGCCTCAGTTTGTCAATCCAGCTACCCTGGACTGTTCGGCTTGCAATGCTACTTCACTTTGTCACCTTCCCGATCTATGTCCTAAGGGCTCAGGCTGGACAGTGCTGTTTCACTTGTGAAATTGCATTTTTTAAAGAAAATCCTGAAACTCGGGCCTGAAGAAATTTCATATAAATTTAAAATAGATACAGAATCTGAGAGTATATTTGTCAATTTAGATGCACAGCTTTGACACTCTCTGAACTAATGGACTAATGGCTGGATATCACCTCCTCTAGTGGAAAAGCCTGCAGGAATCTACCTCATCACCAGGATGGCGTGGGGCAAATTCTCTCTGGTAAAGTCTGGCGGAGGGAGCCCTCAGATCTGGTAGATCCCTGTGAGGCCATCTGTGCAGGGGCTCTGAGATTTTTTTGGGAAGAGGTCATTAGGAATCATGGCGAGGGGAGAAGCCAGCCAGGTGAGGTATAGGAGGAAAAGAGCACAAGATAGTGGTTATACGTAAATGGTGATCTAAATGTGTTTAACAGTGAAAGGAAGATGGGAGATTGGGTGGTAATTGGAGATGCAGATACTGGCCAGAGTCTTTTATTTTAAATTATTGCTATTTTTGAAGGTGGAGAGAGACCACAGCATGCTTTTATTGAGGGGGAAATGGTCTGGAGAGAGTAAGAGGTTAATGGGGAGGGAATGAGTGGTGGTGGTGGGGGTAGGACAGGAAAAGGAGTGGCTGAAGTGAAGGGGCTCAGAGAAGGGTTAGAGAAGAAGGCAATTGGGAAACCTGCCTCTGTTACAGTGCAAAATGAGGAGAGTGTTGCGGGGAAAGGAGGAGAGGAGGAAGGAAGGAGAGGTGACAACAGATATTTTAAGAAAAAAAAATCAGCAAGTTCCGGGGTGAAGAAGCTGAGGTGGGGGTAGCTTTTAGGAGGGAATCAAAGGTAACAAATAAATGGCTGGACTTGTGGGCCTGGCGAATTAGTGCTGTGGAGAGAGGCTGCTGGCTGTGTTAAGGAAGCTTTGACTGTGGCCCTGTGTTTGGGATGGAAAAGCCAGTGGTTTTACATCTGTGTCTCACTAGGGTGAGAGTTTGTTTCAGCCTTCTCTGCTTGCCTCCCAAGTTGAGGTTTCCTGTCTGTAGAGAGGAAGTGGTTAGCTGGTTCGATTTAACTCTAGGGATACAGACCTGTGAGAGCTCAGCTCTGCACCCTTTTTTCCTCCAGTGGAGCACCTCCATGTGTAGTTCCCCCAGTGTCCGTGGAGCAGCTCAAATGATGAAAGCCCTTTGGGGTTTGCATGCTTTCCTTTGTCGGTGTAATGTCAAAGGACTTTGTTCCCTGGAGTTCCTGCGGTAGTGTTCTGGCCTCTCTGCATCCTTTGAGAATCCATCACACAGGATGACTGTTAGGCAATGGTCCGATTTCTGTTTGTACTTGTTTTACGCCGTAGTGATTCCACTAAGCAATTTACACCAGTGCGAGTGAGATCAGGATGGAGCCCAGTGTCTTTAATTTGAGGAGGAAGCTGGCAAATGCTCTGGAAAATTCCCGGAGGGAACTCCAGAGCACTTTGACTGCAATAAAAAACCCACGGCACTGAGTCTCAGAGCCTGGGTCAATTGACTTAAATAGCAATGTAGATGTTTGAGCTCAATCCGGGGCGTGGCCTCTTAGACCTACCCCCTTTTCCAGCTTCCAGAGCCAGCTCCAGCCCAAGCCGGCACATCTGCGCTGCAATCTTTAGCCCCCCAGTGGGCCTGAGTAAGGTGATCGGGGCCAGCTGTGCCCATGTTGTATGTCTTTAGAGGAGACTTTCACTCTGTTGATGGGTGGGAAACTGTTCTGATTATGGTGAGCAGCAGGGGAGCAAGGTTGCTAAGAAGAAAAGCTCTTCAGCCCCCAAAAGCGGCTGTTGCTCATGCTCAAGTGGCCACGGGCATCTGCCTGGAAAGAAAGTACTTGATTTATGTACAGTATTAATGTTTAAATGAAACCTGTCACCCCTTTTAATAAACAATCCTCAAACTCCTGCTGTTTCTGCTTCACGAATGAATGTACTTCCAAGAAGATTAGCAGAAAGAACAGAACAGGACATATTTCTCACGAGTCTTGTACAGAAGTGAAACAATCTCTTGCAGCGCCTAAGCTGATATGGTTATTAAATTGCTGTGTTCAGGTGAAGACCACAAGTCTTGTAGCAGGAAAATGATTTTCAATGTGTATCCTAATGCTGAGGTGGCACGTGGAAGAACCCCGTTGAATTCCCTCACATTCACAGTAGCCCAAACCATCTGTGGAGGAGGTGGAAATTCAACGTAGCATAACAAGAACGTGCTGCTCCCCTGGTGCAAGCGACATACCTGCTTAAATACCTTTCCACAGAGCGCTGGGTCTCCGTATTCTCTCAGCTAGTCTTTTACAGAGTAATAATTTATTGCTGGGTGCTGAGGTTTGTACTGTTTGGAAATGTGTGTGTTGCTGCCTTTGAGGTCTGGTTTTCCCTCTCTCCTGCATTTTCATTCTTTTGGAACCATCGTAAATTGCTTGCTGCCCTTCACAATGAAAACGAAGCAGTGTGAGCTCCTAGGACTGGGAAGAGATGGGGAAAATGACTTTCGGGCTTTCACTATCCCAGTCAATTGGGCTTTGGCTGTGTGACTCCTCTGTACGAGAAGGATCAATTCATTACTCCTTCGCTTTCAGAATAGCTACTTTGGCTCAGAAGATTTACGCCCCATTATTCCCTTCTACAATACCATTAAAGGAAGGAAAACTTGCAGGGAAGAAATTGCAGGAATTTAAAAACAAATCAGTCATGGGGTCATGATTGCTTGAGGGGTGCTGAGCCTTTCACTTCTGGATCATTTGTCACTGGTGACTTAGATTATCCGTGGTTCTCAGGCTGTTCATGTTGTTGACTCCTTTCACACAGCAGGCCTCTGAATGAGACCCCTTGGCCCCATGGGGGGCTCCCACACCCTGTTCTCCCCTGACTTCTGCAGGCTACCCACTCCTCCTTCCTCCGACACGCCTCCTCCTGCGCCCACCTGAGGAGACTGACCTGTAAGCACAGAGCGGCTGCTATTGCTGCTCGTTCCCCTCCAACACTGCTCCTCTGTGCACTCCTGGGGGCTGTGAGGGGAATGGAGCGAGAAGCAATCTCAGGGCTCCCTGCATCTTTCCCCACCGGGCTATGTAAGGGGGGGACAGGGAGCAGTAGCTCCAGACGCTCGCCTCCCAGCACAGCCCAGGTGGGGAAAGCGACCTGGATACAGGGAGCCATGGCCTTGCTCCTTGTTCCTCTCCCTCACAGCCCTCGAGTGCAGGGGGAGTGAAGACCCCTCAGGTCACAGCTGAGGGACATCTGCAGGAGACGTGGGAGAACCTGGCACTGTTGATCGCTGTTCGTTATGTGTTGGGCCAGTCTCTCTCTGACACATTTCACCAGATCTGAAATCGCTTTAAGGAAAAGAAAACTAGTCGGTATGGTTCAGTGCTGTTTAATTGGGCTGTGCTCTTAGCCCCTTGCCCGCTGCTGTGATCTCCTGCCCTAGAGAATGTCCTGGTGGAGCGGCACTTTCCAGCCAATGGTTTCTGCAGGGTGAAATTGGACGCCACTTTCCCCAGGGTGGGAAGGGCTAGGGGAGCATTGTATCTTGTTTCTTTGGCAGTGGTCCTAATCCTGCTCAGTGTCAGGATTTTAAGCAGGGGATCTTAATTGTCTTCATCTTGGAGAATGAGAAGTAGAGAGACAGGTATGAAGAGAAAAGGAGGAGAGTCAGAAAAGGGTTTGTGTTTTGGTTTTAAAATAAATGTGTTTTCCTGTGTAACTAAGGAGCGAAGGGTGGTGGTGTACTCTTGTCTTAGACCTGAAGAAGAGCTCTGCATGTCTTGAAAGCCTGTTTCTCTTACCACAGAAGTTGGTCCAATAAAAGATATGACCTCACCCACCTTCCTTCTCTAATATCCTGGGCCTGACTCAGCTGCTGCTACGCAGCATGCAGAGTCTACCTTGTAATACGTGGGGCATCTCCCCTTCTGGTAGTCATGTAGGACCTTAAGGATTGAGTCTCTTGTCGCTTACCTCTAGAGAACCCACAAAACTACCCTTGGTGAAAGCATCATATTCACTTCAAAAGCACCTGCCCTCTAAAGAAAGAAATGACAGGCCCTGGGAATGACTGCAGATCAGAGCAGACGTAGTTCCCTTTGCGAGAGTACTCCTAGTTGGAAATTCTTAGAGTGTAGCTTTCCGACAAAGGTCATCATCCCCAGAGTGATTTTCTGGTGGGACAATAAAGTTTATTATACCGATCTTTCGTGTTTGTTCTTGTAAAACACTCATCATTCTTCACATACGCATGGAGATAAGATTGCCCTTTCACCAACGTTTAATGGAGTGTTTTTATACATAGATAAATATTTCAAGCTTAGACAGTCTTAACTTACTCTGGAGCCTCAGTGAGCTGCTCCTAGTTTATATAGCACACGCAGAACTTTCCAATGAATTCCCTTCTCCCATCATGTAGACTTATCTAATCATGTGTCCAGTTTTTCTCACGTTGTGGAGGTCTACGTTCTGCCCAGAGTCCCAACAGAACGAGTGATAAAACCTGTATCTTTCTCTGCCGGTCTGTTGGCAGGCAAAATGTTACACTGTCTGAAAGCTGGCAACTTCGTGGGTCTGGATTTTGCCGCTCTTCAGACACAGCTCCCCCTGACTTCTTGCTCCTAAGCTTAAATAAGCAATAGGCTAAAATTTCCCTTCCTCCGTTCATTTGGGAAATTCATCCTGTAGGAATATAGTTGGTGTATGGGTGAGTAGTACAGAACAACAAATAAGAGGCGAGTAGTAGCTTATGGCTCTGTATGTAATAAATTGCCAAGCCGCAGAGGGTAAAGTTGAAAACCCTCGGTGGAAGTACAGCATCGTACTCTCATCACTTGATGAAGTATGTGTGTGGTAACTCGAGCTGGGGCTAATTCGAGGATTCCTAGGTTATTTTCTGAGCTCTCCCTCTTATTGCTGTGTGACCTTTTCTATGTCACAACCCCTCAGCTTTAAAATAGGAATGATCCCTCCCTCTCTACCTTACAAGGCTCTTTTGAGGCTTCGTTGGGGTTTGTAAATTGCTTTTAATATTCTCAGCTGAAAGGGCTTAAGGAAAAGCAGAGCATTATGACTTCTATGGGGGACTGCTGAGGAGAGAGGTTAAGCCGGTGTCGCCTTGCCCAATTTAGAAAAGTAAAACTCTTTAAAAGTCCCTATTTTCAAAGGTAAGTTCATTTTCTGGACGCGGTTCCAGTATTAATAAACTGAGTTACATAATCACAGTTCTTAAAAGTGAACCAAGCTGCCATCTAATCCTATGCCAGTGGTTGCCTTTCTTATACTATTAAGTGCTGTTGGAGGCATTCGACTGTAATGGTATTAAGGCAGCTTTTCAAATGGTATTAGAGAGAATTGGAATGCCTGGATGAAAATTAAGGGAACCTGCAGTTCAACAATCGCTAAAATATATCCCTCCTTCAAAGCCACTATCCCCAGGAAATAAATGATGGTCATCGTGAAAGCCAACTCTCAAGTTTACATGCTGATCTGGTGGGTGCATCCTCCCCCCAAATATTGACATATTAGAAAAGGAGCAGAAAGGGCAACCAAAATGGTCTCCCATGCCCCCAATTCCTGTTTGCATCACTTTCCCACCTGTCCCCCACAGCCCCCTGCCCCCAGCGGAGGATGGGAGGGGGGCCATGATTGGGGTCTGTGCTCAGGGCGGGGGACCACAGGTGGCCAGGTGCTGAGGCTGTGGCCAGGCACCATGGCCATACATCTGCGACCAGGGGCCGAGGCTCACCTGGGAGCTAGGCTCCAAGGCAATGATCAAGGGCTGAGGCCACAACTGGACCTGGAGCAGAGCAAGGCTGGGTGGCAGTGCCTCCCCACTCCTGAGGGGAACTGGCCCGGGGTCTGGCTGCACCCCTTTGAACTTTCTGACGTGCCCCACAGTTTAAGGACATCCGGATTAGGGATGTGGAAAAGCTTCCATATGAGGAGAGATTAAAAAGAGATGACTAAGGGGGGATATGACAGAGATCTGTAAAATCGTGACCGCTGTGGAGAAAGTAAATAAGGAAATGTTAATTACTTCTCATAACACAAGAGCTGGGGCTCACCAAAGAAAATAATAGACAGCAGGTTTAAAAATGAACAAAAGTTCTTCACAAAAGACAGTCAACTTGCGGGACTCTTTGCCAGATGATGTGAAGGCCAAGATTATAACAAGAGTTCAGAAAAGAGCTAGATAAGTTCCAGGAGGATAGGTCCATCATTGCCATTAGCCAGGATGGGCAGAGATTGCTGTTTGCCAGAAGCTGGGACTGGACCATGGGGTGGTTATCTGGTCTGTTTATTCCCTTTGAAGCACGTGGCATGGACCACTGGGCTGGATGGATCACTGGCAATGTGGCCGTTCTTATGTTCTGAGCCTACAGGCCCTAATGCCTGGCACAGAATCTGGAGCAGCTCTCTTGGGAACCGTTTGAGGACAATCTGAGGACTTTTGGAAACAGGAGCTTGAAGCTTTCTGAGCACTTCAGAGTAGAGAGAGAAGATGGTTTTGTGCTGCGGCAGAACTCCTGTGTGATCCTGGGATATCATTTAATCCTTCTGAGCCTGGCCAAGAAATGGAGACGATAGAGTTTTGCTCAATTCAGTAGGGACTGCAAGATGACTTTATGCTACATTGGCTGAGGACGCTACAAGTACCTGCCTACATACTACATTTCCTAAATTCAGGTGGGTGTTTGGGCACCTCTCACTAACATCTGGGGGACGCCAGGCTCTGGAGGCCCAGGTAAAGTTCGGCATGCACTCAGCTAGCAAATCGTTTGTAATCCAGTACATATCTGATGCGTGTTTACTGTGCTGGAGACGACTGAAGTGCCTGGGCTCCAAATAGCTAATCAAGTGACTGATTACATTTACAGTGATGTTTTTCAGCTTCCTTCAAGGCCTGTTACACCTCATGATCCTCTTTCTCCATGTCTCATTGCTTCCCCATGCTAAGGGCCACAGATGCATTCAAATGGAGACTTCTCCAGCCTGTTTGCTGCTTTCCAAACTTTATTTCAAAGCCCTGACTAAAAGTTCAGCTCAGCAATGTGCCTGTCTAATTCCCAGCTGGGTCACAGGCTGTGTTTGCTCTGCTTCCTCTTCTGTGGCATTTGTGGTGGCTGTGTTCCTACAGGTGTCAGGGAGCAAGCTAGGCCAAGAAAGACACAGGCAAAAGGAAGCATCTCCATTTCCCACTTTCATTACTCGCAGAGCTGGGCATTCCTTGTGGGCAGAGGGCACACTCCCTCATGGCCCAGTCCAGGCATGTTTGTCTCGGCCTTCGCCTTTCCGCGCAGGGAAAGAGAGGCAAGAACTGGTTCGTGGGCGAGCAGCATCCTCTTCTCAGTCTCCATGAGGTGATAAACCCAGAAAGGCAGCACACAGGGGAGAAGAATGTGTCTGAATCCCTAGACTGTGGACCTCAGCTGCCTTCGCTCAGGCTGTAGATGGAGGGAGGATAATGGGTAGCACATGGAAATACATCAGAAATGACATTAAGGGACTTTTGGGTTCAGCCCCTTCCTCCTGCTGCCATCTCTGTAACAGGCCTTTGCTATTCCCAGCCCAGGACGGGCCTCCAGAGGAAATGAAAGCCCATCCGGCCCATAATACCCATATAGTTGAAAGGAGTAGAACCTCTGTTGAACCCCAGTACTTTCCTTGCAGGCCCCATAAACCCCATTTGGGGAGAGGAGACAATAAAACAAACCTCTCTGAGGACAGGGAGGTCACTAATCTCTCAAAATATTTTTGGAGCAGTGTTTGAGGCCAATTTCATTCCATCCTCTGAGGCAGAATGTTTGGGACAACTGTCGAAAGAAGATATCAATAAAATCAGCATTCATTTCCCTAGCTCAGCTTCATATAGCGCAGAATGGCAGATTAACACAGGAAAAAAAACAAGCCAAAGAGCTGTGCTGGTTCCTTCAGGTTCACGTTCATCCAAAAAGGGCACATCTAAAAAACCAGGAATTCTTTCTCTTAGGGGAGCACGGCCAGCTATCCAAAACAGTATTGTGGGATCAAATAATGTATATAATCAAAATCAGACCAAATGAAAACCCACCCAGAAGATTGACAGTTTTAAACAGAGCACTAAGTTCAGTGGAAATGTTAGCAATCTGGGACTCCTGAGAAAACCATAGCTGTTTATCACTCCTAATGTTCCCTGGAAGATATCATCATAAAGGAATGGCAGTTTCGTGTCACACCTAAAAGACTAGGAGAGTGTTGAGCTGTCATCCCTTCTGGCCTTAGTCTATGAGTCCTCAGCTGCTGTTGTGGATCACCACGCCCTCGCTAGCTATTGGGCTGTTGCCCTGGCTACCTCTGTAGGTCACCACGCCCTAGCTAATGGGCTGTTGTCCCTGGCTACCGGGGTGGATCATCACGCCCCATAGTACACATCATTGTTCCTAGGTACTGCTGCAGTTTGCCATTCCGTGTGTCATGACCATATCCACCTCCTCCTTGCAGCAGCCGGCCATGGAAGATGGAAGAACAAGGAGGCAGGAAGGGGCGCTGGTGCCCCATATACTTTGTAGCTGTAGTGGTCTCCGTTTTATAAGGCTAAAAGGTTCCTCAGCATGAACAAGTCCAAATTCAACTTGGTGTGGCTACCAGAGGTAAAAGTGGCAGTCATCCCCGGGAGCCAAGGTCTCTCCTTTTCTAACTGGGGCTGATATTTTACTTGAAAGAGTGGCCACCTCACTCTCTGCAGATGGTCACATCTGGGCCATGTTACCTTTGGGCCTGGGAACTCAGATGGCATCAGACCATCACCACAAAAAATAAAGTAAAATTCTGAACTGTCATTTGACCCTCTGCCTTGAGCCAGTAGTAAGCCTGCAGTTCACTGTCAGAATCTTTTTTCGTCTTTTGCTCTCAGGACAGGAAGGATCTTTGAGAAGATCATTTGGTCTTTCTTCTCCTTCAACAGCCCCCTGAGTTCCCTGAAGTCATCTATAATCTGCAGGCTATCCCACAATACAGTGCCATTTGTGCCAGTATGTACCATAACAAGTGCGTCCTTGCTGTTGACGTCACAAGTCTATTTAATTTTAAAGTGATGTCTCATGTCTTAGCTCTGGGAAGACAACACATCCTTCTGCTGTCTGTCTGTCCATTGCAGAACATTCATCCATTCTTCCTAGTAAAGAATCCTCAACAAATATCTTCTGTCTTCCTTGGGTGGTCGAAGCTTGATTTTCTTATGGGTTGCACTGAGCAGCCATCCACAGGTGTGTCCACCCACACTCCTCAATTCCGTTTGATCAGCTGGATCTTCAGTTTTCACACCGATGATCTGACATTGATAGGAAACCTAACCCTCTTCTCTCTGATGACCACAACCTGCCCATCCTTGTCTGCCTCCAGCCATGTAGAATTCTGCCGCATCCTCTTGCGTCTCATGTTTATGAATTACCAAGTAGTATCTCTTATTTTATCTCTCTCTGATTCCTTGATGGCCAGTTCCTTTCTTCCTTGAATCTGGAGTAGTGATGCTTCCTGAATCTGGTTATCCAAGAACTCTTCAGCTAGAATCCTTTTTTTCCAGCACAGTTCCTCTACGAGGTCTCTAATGAGATTGTCTAAGCCAAAGATGTCAAGTCTCTGTACTATAATGTTCTCAACACGGTCAAGAAAAGGAATTTTTTTAAGACACTCTGACATTAAATGCTTCCTTTAGGTCAACTATCCAGATTCCAGCCCACAATGTTTAGAATCTCATTCTGTCATAGAATCATAGAATCATAGAATAATAGGGTTGGAAGGGACCTCACGAGGTCATCTAGTCCAACCCCCTGCTAAAAAGCAGGACCACTCCCCCTAAATTATCCCAGCCAGAGTTTTGTCTAACCGAGCCTTAAAAATCTCCAAAGATGAAGATTATACCACCTCCCTAGATAGCCCATTCCAATGCTTCACCACCCTCCTAGTGAGAAAGTTTTTCCTAATATCCAACCTTGACCTCCCCAGCTGTAATTTGAAACCATTGCTCCTTGTTCTGTCCTCTGTTACCCTCGAGAACAGCCTAGCTCCCTCCTCTTTGGAGCAACCCTTCAAGTAGTTGAAGGTTGCTATCAAATCTCCCCTCAGTCTTCTCTTCTGTAGACTAAATAAGCCTAGTTCCTTCAGTCTCTCCTCATAAGTCATGTGCCCCAGCCCCCTCATCATTTTTGTTGCCCTCCGCTGGACTCTTTCTGTCCCGAACAGCACTAACTCAGTTGAATCTCTGTGACTTGTATCATTATATTTCCTATCCATTAAAGCAGACTTCCTGATAACTGCTATCGCCAGTCAGATGGTTTTATGATGGGAGCTTTCTCTGAGGAGGCCCAGTATTGAACGTTTATTTCAAACCTGTAGTTTGCATAACTGTGATGTCATTTGCAAAGCGAATTCAAGAAATAATTTTTTTTTTATCATGCATCAGAGTCTATTCTGCAGTAGTGTTGCAGGGCAGAGAAGTCATGAATCAGCCAATACATAAACTCAAAAATTCTCTGTATAGGTCATCCAATCATTCACCAATGCCTTCTGGTTTTTTTGGGCAGAAGTCTTTTCCATATTTCAGTGTCCTGGGGAAGACAGAGGAATTTTTGGTTGTCCCTATTTAAAAGATGATCTAACTTCCCAGCTTGCGGACACGTTGCTCTGCAAATCCTATTGTTACAGCTCTGTAGACCCTAGCTCATGGTAGAATAGAAAAAAAATAATCTGTGTTTTACCTGAAAATATCCTTTCTTTGAATAACAAGGTCCACAGATTCGGCTCTTTTCTAAGGCTGGTTATGAACCATGTTTGGAGTGTGCAGATTCAAGCTGATATCTAACAGAGATCAGAGGTTAAAGGTACATCCACCAGGAAAGCTTCCGGTCCTCTGCACTGATAAATATTTTGGGCTGAGTGACGTTTATGGCTGTAGTTGCATTAGGTAAAAAAAATGTTGGCAGCTGTATTTCCTGTAAATTGCGAGGGACCATGCAATGCAACGTGACCCAGTCATCTATCTTTATCTGATACGGACACCTTTATTTCCAGTAAACTGTTAGAGATCATACAGTGCTGTGTCATGACTCATATACCCGATTATGCCGTACACAGCACCTGTATTCTGAAAAAATTAGAGGGGCTCGTACATCTCTCTGACTCACCCGTCTTATTTTGTCTTCCATGCTCACTCACAAGCTCACTCACCTGTGTTTCTTTCCTGTCCCTCTATTGCGTTTCGTTAGCTAATGCTCTGCCCGCATGTCATGCCTGGCATTGGGGCACCGTCAATGTTTGCTTGGGGAAATTACATCCATCTGTTAATTTATTTGTATTTTAAACAGTCTAGCGAGAGAAGGGTGAGAATCCACCCTGAGGCCTGGAGAATGAGTCTGGGTGTGGGTAGGCGTAGGCCAGAAGCACACGATCACTTGGTGGTGGACGCAATGGGTTTTTTCCCAAGAATGTGAGAATGGCCAGACTGGATCAAACGCATAGTCCATCTAGCCCAGTATCGTGTCTTCCGAGAGTGGCCGGCTGCAGATGCTTCAGAGGGAATGAACAGAACAGGGCATCCCCTGTGGTCCAGTCCCAGCATCTGGCGGTCAGAGGTTTTGGTACATTGCTGGCAGGGGGTTGCAACCCTGGCCATCTTGGCTAGTAGTCATTGATGGAGCTATCCTCGAGGAGCTTACATAACCCTTTTCTGAACCAGTCATACTTTGGGCCTTTAAGGCACTCTCTGGCAATGAGTTCCACATGTTGACTGTGTGTTGGGTGAAGTCCTTCCTATGTCTCCTCTTTTTGAAACTGAACAGTCCCAGTCTTTTTAATCTCTCCCCATATGAAAGCTGTTCTGTATCTTTTCCTGACTGGTGTTACCTGTATACATCAATAGACTTACGCTGGTAGAAGGCAGGACTTCTGTGGTGTATTTTTCATGAAGATTGCCTCAGCCGAGGTACCTGGGAAACCTAAAGGGGGCAAGTAAAACTAACAATGAAGCATTTAAAAGCAGTTGGTGTGAATTTAGTGTTGGCAAAAGATTTCAGATTGACAGAACAAGAGCTGTAAATCTCACTTCCATCCCCACTTCAGCCTTGATCCAACTAATCACTTAATTAAACATGTATTTAACTTTATAAGTATATGAGGAGTCTCATTTCGTCTGGGTTTTTAGATATCAAGTTAATAAACTGGCATTCATGAAGGCATTTATTCTCAGAACCGATACGGTATGTGTGACAGCAGGCAAGGCCCCTTTTACTGCCAATGTGCCTGGTTTGTTTTGGAAATCTGGGGGGAATTCTTCCAGGCTCTTCAGGTATACCTGTGCTGCAATTAGACACCTGTAGCTGGCTCATGCCAGCTGATTCCAGCTCACGGGGCTTGGCTAGGGGACTGTTTAATTGCAGTGTAGAGATTTGGGAACCCTCCCACCCCTCATAAGGGCCTAGGGCCAGAGTTCCAACCCAGGCCCAAATGTCTACGCCGCAATTAAACGGCCCCTGAGTTTGAGTCAGCTGGCACAGGCCAGCCACAAGTTTTTAACGGGCAGTGTAGGCGTACTCCATTCTGCTAAGATGCCAGTTCTAGTGGGGTGGTGTGATGTGGACACCGGTCCAATAGGAACTGGACTAAGACCCACTAAACTCATTTCATGTCGGCCTCAGAATTGCCATCAGCTGGTAAAACTTAATCATTAGCAACCTGGAGTGAGTGTGACCGAGGTACTTGCTAGGTGATGGACTCTTCATCCCACCATCACATTCCTCTCCAAAGGCCTCGAAGGTTTCCTTTGAGTATGACACCTGTGTTTGAATCAGCACTCTCATTTAAAGTGCTGGTTTTGACCTATAAACGTGAGGTTCTGAATGGCCTTTCCCACATTTAATGGAAATACCACTTCTTTTTATTGAATAATTTTATATATATAATCCCCCCAAATGAATACAGTAAATAAAATTCAGCCTACGGAATGTTCTGTGTCCAAGCCCATCTGTAATACAGATAAATCACACCCTAATAACCCCACATGGGAAAGAAATCCATTAAATACAAACCAAAAGACAACCCAGAAGTCCAACCCCCTAAGATAAAGCGGACGGACATGTTACTGCGGAAAACAAAGTCATTGGCCTTTTATGGAGAAGGCTGTGTTCCCATGTCCTCAAGCTGGTCAGCATTTCCAACCCCACTGATACGTAACGCTGTGATGGGAGGGATTGTGGGAGCTGGCCCTGAGGTAGATTGGCCTGGGTTAGCGCTGACCCATTCTTTCTAGCCAGGATATACTGCTTTCCCAGAGACAAGACAACCTTGCTTTATATTTCTGGGCCTGGAAGCTAAAATAGGCCAGTGTTTGCTCACGTGCATTCCTGCCCTATGGCTTTCTTGCTTTTTCAAAGCCAAGATGTGTTGTGAGACGGTGAGAGGGGAGTTCCTGTGGTGAGGCCTACCTGATACCCGTGTTCTCTCCCTGAACAGAGTTCTGTCGGATTGATGAGCCCCTGTGTCACAACGAAGAAGAACAGCTCAGCTTTGAAGCCGTCTGCAATATCCACAAGCAGATGGATGACGATGCCAACGGCAATGTGGATGTAGAGGAGAGCGACGAGGTCGGTGCACAGCTACTTCTTTTTCTTTCTCCCTTGCATAATTCCTCCCGTCCCCGCCTTCCCTTTTAGGACGTGCACGCTGTTTCGGGTAATGCTGCGTGTTAGGGGTGGCCAAAGATCAATGGACGAAATTTCCACTGTTGTCGTTGGCTGTCTTCATGTTCAGCCTGCAGATGCTGCAGCTCCCAGAATTCAGTGCCCCATCTTGATCCCAGGAGCCAAGTCTGGTCAAGATGGAGTGTTGGATCATATGGCCTTTAGGGCAGAGGTGTCGAACTCGGGCCTAGTCTACACTGGAGGGCTAAGTCGACAGGAGAGATGCAGTCTGCGTGCCACAGAATGCGCATCTCCCGTTGACTTAGTTACTCCTACGCACCACGCTGTCTTCATTCAGCGCCATCGACTTCAAGCGCGCTCTGGTCGACGCAGCCTTTCTCCACGTGGAGGGGTGGAGTTACGGGGTCGTCTGGAGAGCGCTTCTGGGATCAATTGAATTGTCTACACTGAGCTTGAGTTTGTGGGCTTTTCTCCAGTCCACTGCAGTCAGCTTCATTCTAGGTAAGGAAAAATCAACCTGTGGGCTTCTGACTACTCAGAAGTGGCCTTTGGCTGAGTATGTGCACCACTGTCTACCTAGTCTGAGACTGAAGGATGGCAGCTGGTTCTACTTACCTGGGAATTTATTGGTCCCTTTGATTTCCTTCTGTTTAATCTCAGAGTTAATTCCCAAATCCTCTTCTCTTCTCACCCTGTCATATTCTCCACCTAGCCTGCTCCATTGCTGGGACGGCTCAGCACACTCCCAGACTCCTGTCCCCATCTGACACATTTTCCTAACAAGCCTGGTGTGAATATTATACCAGCAGTGTCTATGTTGCTGTGGTGGGGAAAGAATTGCTGTTCTCTTTTCAGAGTCTCAGGGGGAGCCGTGTCAGTCTAGTTCAAAACAAACAAGGAGTCCGGTGGCACTTTTACAGACTAACACATTTATTTATCGCATGAGCTTTCGTGGGAGAAAATCCCACTTCGTCAGGTGCTTGAAGATGGATCTTGAAGCTAATAACTCTTTTGAAGGATTTGAGTATTAATTAGTGAGCTTTGTATAGCACTTCGAATGTGCTGGACAACGTTTTACCTATGGTTAATATCTGAATTAGTTCACATAGCCGGAAAGCAAGACAATTGGATCTGATGGAGGAGCCTCTCATGTTTGGTTTTTGTATTGTAACTTCACTGTAGCTCTGCTGTAACACAAACAATAAGTAAGATTATTACCCTGCACAGTTCAGGATGGTTTCTCAATCTGCCCAATCCCTGGCTTGCCCGTATGCGGAAGTTGTCACCATTACTGCATCTAGTTTACAACACTTTACCTCTTCTGTCTGCTCAGACAACTAAATACCCTCCCGGGCCCTCTTCGTATCTTGATTGTCCCACACCCTTTCCGGTCCGTTCAAAATGCTGTGGCCAAGATCAGATCCCTTACCCATTGGTCAGACCACACCGCACTCTCTGAATCCCTCTGCTGGCTTCTCTTCTGCACCACATCAAGTGCTTGTTTTCACCCTCAAAGCTCTCCCTAAATCTGCCCTCTCTATTTCCCTAACCTGGCTGTCCTGTCCCACACCACTCATTCCGCTCCTTTATTAACACCACTCTTGGGACCTCATTTCTCTGGTTCTCACACAACTGTCTGTGTGCTTTCCTCCATGCTGCACTTACATCCTGAATGCCTCCCAAAGCTAATCTGCAAGGCCAGCTCCCACTCCAGGTCCCTCCATAAGATCCACTTCTGCAATGGTACCTACAAGAAATTAGCCAATTGATATGGTCACTGAAAGTAAGATGCAATACACCACGCACACAAACATCTGTAGACGGATAAGTCTTTCTTATTTTGTTATGCCACAGATGAGCCCTCATTAGTACTGTCTTTTTGAAATTCCCCCCTTCTCCCCATTCCTGTGTCCCTGACAGCTGTTCAGTTATCCCCCCATTCTCTCATGTCCCATGTTAGTTAGCAACTGTGGGCAGCCCCAGCCTCAGCAGCTCTGCTGTAAAGAATTTGTCTTTGTCATCATGTTTTCTGTGGCTTGATGAAAGAGGAGAACATCAGAAGCCAGAAGAGGCATTGAGTTTGTTCTCAGTTTGAGGCCCAATTGCACATTCCTGCCTGCTGTGACATCTGTTGGAAATCAGCCTAAATCCTCCACTCACGCTCGTTTGTGCCAAGAGCTGCTAATGATACAGGGTTAGCTTGGTTGTCTGGCTCCTTGGGTTCTCTCTGTGCCTATTACCCAGGCGACAGGCTTCTCAGGCCATTAACCTCTCAGATATCAGGAAGATGACTTTTCAACAGCTGTAAGGCAGAAAAGTCAGCCTTTGTGAAGCTGTGACAAGGGTTTTATTCCATGTCTTCCTCTGCTAAACACGGGCACCTCTGACATGTTGGGCATAAGGTGAACGCTGAGCTTTGCTATTTGGGATGACTTCTTTGTTAAAGCTTTACTAATCCATTGTGGGTGTCTAAAAACCTGGACGTACGTTAGTTGTAATATGCAAAGGCAGATTTTCAGCTGTGGCTGTGTGCTTCCTACAAATGAATCTGGGACTCTCGCTGATCCTTGTTTTTCAAAGTGGGTCAGTGGAGCCTAATATGGATCCAGTTCTTCCTCTGTCCTTAGACTAGGCCTTTGTAAAGAGATGGGCTCTGCAACATGTCCAGATGGAGAACAAATGCGGGCTTTGTCGGAGGTGGGAAACTCTGAGTCAAGACCCCTTCACTGAGAATACTCTACCCCGGATTTGCTAACCTCCCCTCAGTATCCCAGCTGCTTTTTCCTGTTGAAGTAAAGCACAGAGAAGGAACTACGTCTCTCATACCCAGGACCCCGGGATAGTAATTGTAGGGTAATCTGCACCTGGGAACAGACTGGAAACCAATGCAGTCTGTGGAGCACATGGCAAAATGTGCCACTCCCTGTGTGATTCACCAGTAAATCATCGGCTAGCTGCAATCTGCCCCAGCTGACGTCTCAGAGGGTTGGTCACAGGCCCTTCAGTGTAGAGCCCACGATGAATCTGCTCTGGAGCAGGCACAGCCGTGACTAGCTGGTGAATTCCACACTGGAGAGGACAGAGGGCACCGTTAGCCAAGCACGGCTGAAGAATGTGCTCTATCACCGCAGCTCCTTGACCCTGGAAGCAGCAGAGAAGCACTCAGGCTACGAGGCTGAGAGCCAATGTAAGAAGGAAGCTGCATGCCGTCAGCTGAAGAGACGTTACCTGACCATGCCCCCCCCGTGGTGCCGTAACGTGTTACCAATGGGGGGGGGGGTAAAGCTGGCTTGTGGTTTACTTCGTAGTACACTGCTTTCTGTGTCAGAAGGCGCTGTGTTGAATTTGCACAGTGAATTCTGAACTCCTCCGGTATCATTATTTCTCTCCTTTAAATCTTGCCTTTCAAGTTGGTCCCATCATAATTTTGGTGGCTCTTCTCTGACTTCTCTTCCGGTGACGTACTTGTTTTCGGAACTGGCGTATCAACATCGGTGACCGTCGTCTTATTCAAAATTTAAAAAGCAGCAAGCTAAATATTAGTAATTCCCCCCCCTTTTCGGTGGAAAAGTCATGAAGTAATCCAGGTTTTGAATTTGCAAACCCAAGTTTTTTTGCATCTTGAATTCCCTTTTAGAACAGCTTGCGTTGTTTGCATTTTATGTGCAAATATTGTTCTGTGCAAATATTTGTCTGTAAATATGTATGGATCTCTGCAACTGCAGGAAACGTATCGTCATATTTGTTTGCTTGCTGGCAGAATTAAATACACTGCAGAGTACTGTGGACCCAGGCTACACAGAGCAGTTTACCTCTCTAGTAGAAGTAGTTCATTGCATTGTGTAGGAATCTTGCACAGCGTTGCTTCTTGTGGTCAATGCTAGCCTGCATGGCACGTTTGCACCTGAAGATAGACTTGCCTGCTATTTAAAACTTCTCTTCATTGGGGGTTGGAGGGCAGCTGGTGGGCAAATTATTTGAATGGATATAAATGCTCACACATGCGACCTATATGACCGTGTTGTACATTTAATCTTCAGATTAAACAGACCAGCTGTTTTTCTAAAACAGGCAATCACCCTAAGAGAAACAGTAGAATGTCACACCATTTCAGTGAGTTTGTGTAGAAAATGACCGAGGAAATAGTCCACAATGACTCCAGGAGCAAAGGACTGGCCTGAGATACCCAATAAGCTGGAAAGGCAAGTGGAAAAATGGTCATGTCTCATGTATCAGGGAACCTGGACCACCCAGCCCCCTAGCTTGATGGGTGCTAATAGTATCAAAAGAATGAGAGCTGTTTGTTTCTTGTGTGCTCAAGTAAATATAATAATTTAGACGTTCTCTAGGAATGTGTCTACACAGCAAAAAGTGTCCCCTGGTAGCGGGTCTCAGCTCCTGGGTCGACTTAGCTTGCGCTGTGGCACTAAAAAACCAGTGTAGACATTCAGACTTCAGCTGGAGCCTAGATTCTGAAATCCAGCGAGGTGGGAATATCTTCGAGCCTGGGCTCTGGCCTGAACCCGAACATCTACCCTGCTGTTTTTAGCCCCACAACGTGAACCCTGAGGCAGTTGACCTGAGCTTTCAGACTCGTTGATGTAGGGGGCTTTTTTCTGTGTAGCCAAAACCCGTTGGGTTCTCCGGGTTCTGACGGGTATAGGCTTATTTGTGCATAATAGAAGAGGAGTTAGTCCGGGAGCCAGACACTTTCTCATAAAAGCAGGGCCTTGGAGTTGCTGTCCAATTCCATAGTGCGCAAATTGGCAGCCAGTTGCTGGATGGTGGTGGAATATCCTACTGCTGGAAAGGCTCTCTTTCCTTTTTGTCCATCTTCAGTAGTTCTCTCTCTTAGCTTTCTTGAACTAGTGAAGGAAAGCCGGGGTTGTTCTGAAGGCTGAGTTCAGCCACCTGGTTTCTCTTGGCTTTTTTGGCATGTTGAATTATCCCTCCACTCTCCTTGCCCCATTCTTGAGAGCGGGCTGGAGTTGGGGGCAGCAGAGTACCAGTGCAGTTGTGATGCGTTTGTGTTTGAGTCCAAATCAAACCCAACGATCTGGCTTTGTGGTGAGTTCATCTTTGCTCAGTTGAGAAATTGGGACTTTTATCTACACTGCAGCCATTTTTTTCATGGGGGATGGAATTGATGCATTTCCCCCCACCACCCCCCCAAAGTAAGGTCTGACTTTAAAAAAAAAAAAAATTAAAAAAAATCCTACATTGAAAGCCAGTGAAAATTTGTCAGTCAGTCTTAAGCTGTCCTTTTAAAGCATTGTTGTTTTTTAGATGAATTTTTATCAAGTTTAAAGATGATGGCAGTGACCTTAATTAAAAAGAGAGCGAGCCCTGGCTCTTCTGGGAAAACCCTTCTAATGAGCAACCCATCTGTGATCTTCAGGTTCAGTCAAAGGTGGCTCCAGTTCTGTTTAAGGACGCCTCCGTCTTATGACTTAATTGAACACACTTTAGTCTGGGGGATATTTTCTCCTATTTAAATTCCAGTGTAGTGATCAAAGGGTCTGCAGCTAAGTTTTATTGTCCCTCGACTGTTAGTGTGACCATGCGGAGAGATGAGCTTTTCACAGTATGTGGCAGCCAGAGGATTAACATGTTTAATGAGATGATGCAAATTGATTAATAATTATGCATTTTTTTTCTTCAGGCGTCTTATAATTGCACTCAGGAATCCGAAATTCTCATTTTAAAAATGTCTCCCAAGCTTGTGGGTTGCGAAGAAAACGTTCTCACTGTGACCCTAAGGTGTCTGAATGTGCGGACGGCCTGCACCGGTAGTTTTGATGAACGTGTTTCTTGCTCCCATTTGGCTACCCTGACTGTTAATGTTGAAACCAGTGGTGATCTGGGGAAGGGTGGTTTTCTGAGGCTGTTGATCAGTAACTTTAATTACAGTGACGTGAACACCTGCACTGGTGTATCTAATCTCATCTGTGTGCCCATATGTTACAGTCACTAAGAGCTGCCATATTCCCGTTGTTGGCTTCTCTCTCCACCCCCCCCACCCCTTCCTATTGAACTCCTCAAGTTGTCTGTACTTGGTTATTATCCAAGAGGATCAGGGATGCAATCCCATGCTCTGGATGTCCCTAGGCTCTGGCTGACAGAAGCGGGGAGTGGACAGGATTCGGACACGCACTGATTGCCTGTTCTGTTCATCTCTTCTAACGCACCTGGCTTTGGCCACTGTCAGGAGACAGGCTAGTGGGACAGATGGACCATTGGACTGACCACTACGGTCATTCTTATGGAACCGGATCACCTCTTCATGTAAATGCTTTTTCTGCCAGCTGTGATGCAACTTCTTAGTCCCTTGTTCCTTTTCACCAGTGTTCTCTTGCAAGAGCTGGCATTTGACAGCTCTTGCGTTGTTTCACGAGTCTCATTTCAGTTGGGTTTGAACACCAACTAACTGGAAAAGAAGGTGGGTGCAGAGTGGCTGTTGCTGGCCATTTCCTGTTCTGTTCACCGCACCTCCAAATAGGGTCACTTTGGAGACTCAGATTGCTGTACAGGTTTTTGCTGGCCCTATTGCAAAGTCATGCCACCATTTACAGCCCGGGTCTGTGACAACAGACCGCCCTTTGGTGTAGAGACTGGCAGTTAAAAATGTGTGCGTAAGAGCACTGTTAGTTAAAGAGAGCATATTTTCTGGGAAGTGATCAAACCTGCCTCCGCTGAAATCTTTGTCCTGTAACTGGTGCCTCCTGTGCACTTGGTGACCTTCTCTGCAAACAGAAAAAGAAAGGGAAACCAAATTTTACATTCAAGTGAGCTTCCATTTTTCACAATTTAACAGCCCTGTTAGTTTGTCTGAAAGATGCGGCAGGGAATAAAGTTGTGTTATATTGTGCCTCTATCCTTTGCGCAGATCAAAGTAGGGCATCTTAACAGCTTGTCAGAGGAGCTGGGAATCTGAAATGAACCCAGCCCTCTGCTTCCTTTAGAGACATTCAAAATCCCATACAACACTGTCCTCTTCTGAGAGTCCTTGCAAATCTCTTTTGATGGCTCCCTTTTTAAGGAAAGTGGAGAGATCACTTTTCCTTTCTGTGCTCCCTGAGCTAAATATACAGAGCAACAGCTGGTCCCCTGCATCCCTCTGGGTGTTTATAGGCTTCATACTCTTTGCAGTAGGTCGCGGCAGCTCCAGATGACATTGCTGCATAGCCCGTGTAAGGTCACAAGTCGGAGAAGGGGGCGATAGACAAGTTGACATCTTTTGCTTTGCTCTCTTGTTTGGCTCACTGGTTTACTAACTTAAAGCCCTTCTCCCCCGGATGGGACTCATGGCTCAATGTCCTGGGAAGTTTGTAACCAGAATGGAACATGCTGAGAATAACTGAAGGGAGGAGCAGATGTCGCGTAGTGGCGGTCAGACGTTCTTTTTTAGCGTTTATAACTTCAAAACGTTCCGCTAACTCGATACAGTCTTTTCACCACGATTCGGCAGAGCAGAAAATGAGTTTTAAGCATTTTGTAGAGTACACGCTGTGTATGCTTATAGACTTCTAGGTAAGTGCAGCGTAGGAACCTAATGCACTGGAAAATAGGACAATGCAAGTCCCTTAGGGTTAGATAATGTTCCTGCTAATCAGGGATTTTGCTTGCCAATGGAGTACATGACATGTCCAGTTGCACATGTAAAATGGAAGCTTTTCTGTCTCTGCTCATTAAAAAGGTCATGCGATCTCACTGTATGGGCCTGAAAACATAGTCAAATATGTATCTTGTGCCCTGATAGGTGGGTTGTCACACACTTATTTCTGTGCTTTTGTTTATTCACTGTCAGGCAGCGCCTCTCGATCTTATTCGTGTCCCTGCATTTGTAGTCCTGTCCAGCTGGGCCTGCGAGGGCTAGTTTTACACATGCACCTGCGGCGTGTCTTTTTGAAAGCTTAGTTCTCTGTTTCCAACTGCTCCGTGCGACCTTTGAAGCAAAACAGGAAAGAGGCTCGAGGGAAGAGTCTATGAAGCCAAGTTGGAAGTCTGTGGGCAGCCTGACCCTACAGACCTGTCAGGAAAGTGTCCAACACACCAGAGCTGTATTTCTCAGTGTCTGAGGTGACGTTTGTGTCAGATGATGGAGACCTACAAAGCTGGTCATAATCAAATTGATATTTTTGTTCTGTGCACTGGAGTAGTTTACATCTCTTGCGAGGACATGCAGGTAAATGCTTGGGGGAGTGTAATCCAAAGAAAAGAAAAAGTTGGAGTCCAGAAAGCCTGAGTAGTTTTCTGTATTCCTTTAAAATACACATGTCCTTTCTCCTGCAAGTAATTTATTGGATGGGACCTGATTTGCCTTTCCACAAATTGAACTTTCCAGATGCACTACAGAGGCTGTTCATGTTTATCTACTTCAGCAAAACCTGTCCAGGGTGGGGATGAGTAATACTTCTATATCAGTATCTGCAAAACAGTTTAACATGGTGCTACTCAAGCTGAGTTTTTCCAGGTTCACTTGAGTTTCGTTCAGTCTCGAAATGAACTTCACCTGGTTAGTTTCCCCAGCGGGCTCCAGAAAAGTAGGACACATCAAGGGAAAACAGATCACCAAATCCTCCTCTTCCTTGGCTGTTGATGAGCTGATTTTAAGGGTTGCTTTTTAGTGTGAAGGTCTCTTGTTTTTATTATTTGCACGATAGAAAATCAGTGTTGGTCAAATGTGCAGATGACATTGTGTGATCTGGTTAAGTGGGCTCAGTTAAACAATACAGCCAAATGCAGGGTCTTGGAGGAACAAAGAATTTGGGGCATACATGAGATAAGACACTGTATGTAGTGAGGTTGAATTTCGGGATAATGAGAGAAACCCAGGTAAACATCAGCTCCCAGTGCTATGTAACTAAGAGGGCGAATGGACTGTTAAATGTATAAGCAAGGCAAGTTCAAGTAAAAGCAAAGAAATGGGATTACTTCTGTATACATTATTAATAAAACCATCACTGGCGTGCTCTGTCTGGCTCTAGTGTCCACGCTTCAGAAAGGATGGTGAGATTGGAAAAAAATTGGCTTGATCGTGGATAAAAAGTACCTGAACGGGGAAGAGATTTCTGAGAGTAGAGTTCTGTTTAATCTAGTGAAAAAGGCAAAGTGTGATCCAATGATTGGAGGCTGAAGCTAGACAAATTCAGACTAGAAATAAGGTGTAAATCAAGGTCGGCAGCCTTTGCCAACCCCCATGTCTGTCCTTCCTCCCAAACTCTCAGTCAGTGCTGGTGGTCCCCTCCACCAGAAAAAACCCGATGACTGTCTGAAAATTCGGCAGTGGCCACAGCGGGGGAAAGGGGAGAGAGAGCTTCCTAGGCATGCCACTGAAAGGAGCCACTCAAGGAAAGAAGCCGCCCAGAATGGCTCCTCTCCTCCACGTTCCTGCGATAGGAGCCTCCAGGGATGGCACGGAAAGAAACTGCTTGGAGAAGCTCCTCTCGGAGGTCCCCAGGCATGCCAGGGAAAGAAGTTGCCCGGAGTGACTTCTTTTGGCAGTTGCATGATGGAGAGAGGAGCTGCTGTGGGTGGCTGCTTTATTCGGCATGCCTGGGGCCTGGGCATGGTGGGGGACCCCCAGCACACCAGCCATCCCCAAAAGAAGCCGCCTGGAGTGGAGGGTACTGCGTGCCGCTCTGAATGGGCTTGTGTGCCGCTCTTGGCACATATGCTAGACCTTGCCTGCCCCTGGTGTGAATTTTTAACAGTGAGGGCAGTTAACCATGGAACCACTTACCAAGGGATGTGGGGAATTCTCCATTCCATGAGTCTTTCAAACAAGTCTGGATTTCTTTCGAAGAGAGATGAGATAGCGCAAAGAGAATCCTCGAAGTGTAGGGCTGGAAAAGACTGCACTGAGGCAGGACCAAGCATACTTAGACCATCCCTGACAGGTGTTTGTTCAGTCTGTCCTTAAAACACTTGATGTGGATTCCACAGCCTTTTGCGGACATGATGTTTGCTGCAGAAGTTACTGGGTGAGTTCTGTGGTTTGAGTATGCAGGAGATGTGACTGAATGATCAGAGCGGTCGCTTCTGGCCTTACAGATCTATGAATTGATGTGGTGTTTGTGTTCTTTTCCCAGTTCCTGAGGGAAGACCTAAATTATCACGACCCAACAGTCAAACACAGCACCTTCCATGGAGAGGATAAACTCATCAGCGTGGAAGACCTCTGGAAGTCATGGAAGACGTCCGAAGGTAAAAATTCTCATATCTAAAGCCTGGTGCATCCACTTCTTTTTTTCAGCAGAAAAATCATGATTCCAGCTCTTCTGTCACTTTTTGCATTGACTTAGGAGCACAAATAAAATATCTCTGGTCAATTAAATAAATAAAATATCCAGTAAATAAATACCTGTCAGCTGAAGCAGAACATTATTAATGGATGGATCCAGAGAACAACAGTAGAGTTGTATTCGGCACTCTAGTAACAGCCAGATGTTAAGTAACATGCCAGTTAATAGCTCTCTGAGAGAGCTGAAGAAGACCCTTCCCCTTCCCGCCCCCAAATCATCCAAATGGGAGGAGTGTTAGTCTGTGGAATTGTTTTCCAAGGACATTGTTGAGAGCCCCATTGCTTGAGTCATTTCAGACTAGATTGGACAAACACTAGAATTGTATCCTTTAGACCATGGTTTCACAGAAACAAGTAGGAAACAAGTGTGGCTGCTGGAAACCTAGTAGGTATTTTATGTTCCCAGGGGCTGACGGAAAGGGGGCAGCTGTTTCTGTATTAGCTGAAACTTCTGAGTGGTTTCTGAAGCTAGCCCCAGAGAGTGTACAGTCCAGTAATCCAGCTGGCAGGTCACAAAGGCCATGTCTACACTCAGAAAGCTAAGTCGACTTAAAGGCGACCGTATTAAGTCAACTTAGAGAGTCTACACTAGCCTCTCTAAGTCGACTGGATAGGTCGAGGGAGAGCCGAGGCTCCAAAGGAGCCTTGGTTCCCCAGACTAAGGGAGCCGCGGCGCCCTGCCAGAAGGGAGAGGCAGCTTCCCTGGGGAGAGCCAGCCGCGCAGGGCTGGCTCTCCCCAAGACCGGGAAGCCACTTGAGGCTTGTTCCGGGGAGACCATATGCGGCTGGCTCTCCCTGGGATAAGCCTCAAGTGGCTTCCCAAGGTGAAGGGAGCCGCTGGGGCTCCAGCAGGGCGGGAATTCCTGCCACCCCTGCCGGGACTCCAGTGGGGGATTCCTTCATCGCTGGAGCCCTGGTTGGGGCGGTGGGGATTCCTTCGCCCCCCAGCCAGGGTGGTGGTGAAATCCCTCACCACTGGAGCCCCAATGGGGTATTCCCTCCTGCTGGAGCCCCGGCTGGGGAGCCCTGGCAGCTCCCTTCTCCCCGAGACTGCAGCTTCCTGGCAAAAAAGGAGCTGCGGCTCCTGTTGCTGGGAAGCCGCGGGACCCGGGGAGAAGGGAGCAGGGGCTCCTCCAGGGACAAGGGAGCACTGTTCCCTGGCAGGAGGGAGCCAGGGGGGGTTGCCTTGTCATCCCCCCATCCTCATCTAGGACAACGTATGTAATAAGTCGACTTAGGGCATCCACACTGGCTTAAGTCAACTTAAAAAGTCATCTTAAGCCTTACATCGTCCTAAAACTAGGTTCCAGAGGGGTATCCGTGTTAGTCTATTGCAGAAAAACAGAGTCCCGTGGCACTTTTAAAGGTTAACAGATTTATTTATCGCATGAGCTTTCGTGGGAGAAAATCCCACAAAAGCTCATGTGATAAATAAATCTGTTAGTCTTTAAAAGTGCCATAGGACTCTGTTTGTTTTTCTAAAACTAGGTGTTACTAAGTCAACTTAAGTTTTCCTTAAGTCAACTTAATAAAAGCCTGGTGTGGGTAGGGAGTAAGTTAGGTCAACTTAAGCCTCCTTAAGTCGCCCTAACTTGTAAGTGTAGATGCACCCAAAGAGATGAATGGCCATGGCCAGGACCACATTAGAGAGCTGGCCATGATCTTGTAGCTTTCTGTAAACGCAGAGAGGAAAAGGCATTTCTGCTCACAGTAACTGTAACCGGAGATCCTGAAGACACCGCTAGATTCCATACTACCTTGAGAAATGGAGTCAGCGTCTCCTGATTAATATACAGTCACCACTTCTGCCTCTCCACAAAGACCCCCTCTGCCTTCCTTTCTGCTATGGCTCTGGATGTTGGAACCATTATTGCCTCAATGGGCTGTCAATTCTGAACCGTAATGCTTATTCCACAGTCTTGAACTTCCTTTAATGGGACCAAAACCCGCATGTGTTTCCAGCCCTGCCACACAAACCTCCAGCTTCCCTGGCAGCATCCCCAAATCAGTGATGCATCATAAATACTAGAGCTGGTCAGAAATGTATTGATGCAGTGGTATTTTTGTCCAAAAATGCTGATTAGTCAAAATTAAAATGTTCCACAGGAATGTGGTGATGTCAACAAAACTTTCAATAGAAACCAGGCATGTTGACATCAGAAACCTGTCTGGTTTCCTGTCCATCCCCTGGCTCCTCAGCTTCCTGCCTGATGGGCTTTTGGGGAGCATCAGGCTCCCAGCCTCCTCACTTGATGAGTTGCTGGGACTTTGGGCAACTTAGGGAAACTTGGAACCACTTCAAAAAGATCAAAATGAAATGTCATTTCAATGTTTTCCTTACAAAGCTTTGGAATTCCTGTTCTGCAGGACACTTTTTATTTATTTTGTGTTCCAGTTCAGAACAATATATGCATGCTTATCTAGAGCGCCCTGCAAATCCACCGATGTTCGCGTTATATCCGTGGATATCCACATCCGTGGAAACAATTTCTTGTGGATGCAGGTTGAATGTGGATCCCCGTATTTGTATCCACGCAGGCATCTACAGATGAGTAGAGCCCTGCAAATCCGCGGATATCTGCATCCGCAGATGCAATGTGAATATCCTTGTGGATGCAGATCGGATGCGGATTCACATATTTGTATCCGAACAGGGCTTTGTTTATCTATTTAATCTAGTTATATAACAGTTTGGAATTTCCTACTGAATGAAATTCCAGTTTCTGACCCGTGTTAGTAAATACAAACATCAGCATCACCTCAAGAAGTAAAATGTGGAGGAAATGTAGAATAAGTGCAATTTAATATTACAAACAAACCTAAGAAGGCCACTGTACTAACTGACTATTATTTATTGAATCGAAAACCTCCATTTTTAATTTCAGTGAAACTACCACAGACTTTCCAGTTGCTAATCCATGTATGTGCTATGTGCAGCGAATTTGCCACAGAGCATGTGTATTGACAAAAGCTGTAATTTATGACACGTGTGCTCCTATGAATCCTTTCTCTTTAATCCATTAATACTCTTCTATCGTCTTGTCTTTGGTACCCAGAACAGACTTCTCTGCCATCCACCCTCTCCCTTCTTTCAAGTCCCTGACTAAAACCCACCAGTCAGGCAGTTTCATACTCTTCTTAAAATCCACTTCTTTAAGTAATCTTTTGACAGCCTCCAAACCTTTCAGCTTCTCGGCCTTGTTGAGTTCCTGTTTTTTCTCTTGCGTTTGACTTGTCTCATTTAGACTACAAATTCTTTGGGGGCCGGGAGTATCTGTCTTGAAAGTGTAGTGCTGACATACGGCTGTATATAATTTAAAAACGACAACTCCTCGTTTAATAATCCCTTAAGGTCCATGAGGGGAGACCTAATAAATTAGTAACAGCATACGAGTCTGTGGTATTGGAAAATGAAGCAATGACATGCATGAATCTGGAATCATTTTTCTAGGCTCCAAATCACAACCGCATGGAAAATTTCTCTGGAGAAAACTGGTGGGAGAACAGAAGAATGGGGCCTTTAAAACAAATAAAATACTAGAATGATTTGGTTCCCCGTCCCCTTTCTTTTATTCTCCTCTACATAAGGTGGCCAATAGGTTTAAAACTTCTTGTCCAAGTACTTTAAAAATCAGAGAGATGGTAATAAGCATTCTGTCCTGTGTGTATTTGAGGAAAGCCTGATGTTAGAAATATTTATTCTATTGTATCATTATTTACAAACAGCTTTGCCTAAGTGTAGCTGAATGTCAGTTTAAACCCAGAAGCTATTAAGTGCTGGAACATCCCAGGATGGCTTTCAAGGTCCATCACTTGCTTGTTTGCTTTCTGAAACCCATTTAGATGGCCTTTCTTTTAAATGTTTCTGCTACATGATTTTCCTCTTGTTGAATTGGGCTTAATTAGCATTTCAGTTTTCCGGCCGCACCATGCTTTATCTCCCTAATAAAATATGAAACAGTTAGTTTCCAGAAACTCTCATAGAAAGGCTAATGCTTCTGAGCGTGAGCGTCCCTTGAATTCAGTAGCACATAGTTGTGGAAGAGCGGTAGAGTCAGGCCCACACAAAGAGCTGCCCTTTCTTGCTGCAGTTGTCATCAGAAGGGTGACTTTGGAGTGTCATTGTGGGAGTCTCGCTGACTTGATGCCCAGGGCAGATTTGTTCCGTTTACCAAATAAATGCTCTTCCTAACTGCCGAGCCTACAGATTCTGGTCAGGTCTGAAAACCAAACTGTTCTTCCTGCCTTTTACATGGTCACCATAAAGATACTGCTCTTAGCTTCAAAGTTCAGGCAGAATAGACTCCAGCTCACTCTCCCATAGCTTTGTGGGGTCTGAGCTGCTTCTTAGACAGTTCCGTTAAGAAAACAAAGACGAGACGGGTACATAATGTCAAAAGGAAAGAGTAAAGACAGCTTCTGAGGAAACCAGGGCTTGAATTCATGGAAACATAGCCAGTGGCCATTGTTTTAAATAGATGGTCAACTGTTAGATGAACTTAGGTGTGAGGAAGCAGAAAATGTCTCCTGAAGTGCACAGAGATGGTTGTACAGTACCCATCAAAGAAAACCCTTCTTTAGTAAAGTACAAAACTCTGCATAGCTCAGGGCAGCCGTATCAGGTCAGGTAGGTATTTGCCGTACGGAGGTGTAACAGCACGGAATTTGGAGAGAGAAAAATTCAGACGGGACCGGGTCCAAGAGTGGGATCTACTCTAAGAAGAATAAAGTGGCGTTTCTAGCAGTTTTCTTGTGCTGGAGGCTATAATTCCTCTCTTTGGTAGGTAGAAGGTGCTAATTCCAGAGAAGGTCTTCCATTAAAGTGGGGGTGGAGAAGGCGGCTGTAAATCTGAAATAGGTTTTTATCTGCCTTTGACAGCAGAACCAGTATCCAGATTAGTGTTTCGGTTTGTGGGTTTTTTTAAAGGCTTGGCGTGGGCACTCATGTTGCTCGCTGGTAGAGATTAGAAGACTTTGGTATTTAACACCAGATTCTTAAGATCCTGTTTTAATTTTTAATTCCCTTGGGTATGTTCATGCTTGATAATTGCCAGATGGAAAGGAAATGTTTTATAGCCCACAGTCTGGCTTCCGTCATGTCAAGTAGCATCCAGCTGAACGATATAGAGAGTTTTCTTAAACTGGTGGGGCTTGCTGTCTTGGGCTGTCCAGCTTTGCATCTCTCTTCACTGACAATCTCATGATAGTGCATTCAAATTATATCCCTTTCCTCTGGCTGCCCATATTTGATACTAGCGTCAGTCAAACAAGAGCTTTCCCATCTTGTCAGGTCTCCTTCCCAGCCAGAGGGACTCCTCTCCTCTGAGGGAAGTGGAAGATGTTCTTACATTCTTACATATCCATTCAAAGTTAGGGAGCTGGGGTAAACATTACTCTTGGTATTAGAGAGCAAAACTCTGTAATAAAAGCATTTCAGACCAGGGTGAATTGAGCCATAGTAGCCAGCTGGAGACCTAAACACATCGTGTGTGAGGGATCTCTTCGGAAATCTTGGATAGAATAAACATACAATAAACATAACCAGTTAAAGCAAGGAGTGGAAATCAAATAGAGGATCCTGTTTGAATTATTTGGGATTTAGCTGAGTGCCACTCGAAGAACCAGGCAGCCCTAGACATGTTAGAGAAGAACAAACACCACGCTCACTCCTGTTAATGATTTTATTGCTGCTTGGTTTCTCTCGATTGGGTACACTGTGATACATTAAAAACAGCGAGAGTCCTGTGGCACCTTAAAGACTAACAAATTTCTTCGGGCATAAGCTTTCATGGGCTCCATCCGACGAAGTGGGTTGGGGTTCACGAAAGCTTATGCCTGAAGAAATTAGTCAGTCTTTAAGGTGCCACAGGAGTCTCGTTTTTGCTGTACACAGACTAACACGGCTCCCCCTCTGGAACCTGTGGTACAATAAAGATTAAAGACAAGACAGACAGCTCATTTCGTAGGCCAAAATTTTCCACAGTGCACTCATTTTGGAGTAATTGATAGCACAGCTGTGTGTCCCAAGTTCAACTCCTTCCAAATGAATGCACCCACCAGTGGTCGACACTGCTTGGAACGGTGGGGCCCAAGTAACAGCCCAACAGAGCAGGGGAAAGAGGTGATGAAAGTACTGTAAAGTGCCCAATTTCTTCTTTCCGTGAATCCATTTCATGGACCATTTTTATTCTGTCTCCTGAGGGCTTTGCGTTGCAGCTCTTCGCTAATGCTAATGCTAATGCTACAGACTGCCGTCTGGGAGTCGGGACTGTTCTCTAATGCACGCAGTGCGGACGTGGAACGTGATCTTTGCCAAGAGCCCTTTCAGACGGCTGCTTTAACTGATGCCATCATCGTCCCCTTCCCAGGAGCTGTCTTTGTGGTGTAAAATCAATCCCTCTGGAAGGTGTATTGCCTTAGCCCGCTCTTGGGAAAAGGGACAGCCGTAGGCACTGTATGCCAGTACCTATTTATCCTAAATCTTCTGCCACAGGCTTGTCATATATGCAGGACAGACTATGAAACATGGTCTCCTAATCAGAGATGGTCCAGACTGAAACAACCCAGACGGCCACTTAACCCACTGGTCGCTGCAGGATTATTTCTCATGTGCCATTGTGAGGTCTTAGCTAGTTATTCAAGGTGGCTTCTCTGCGCGTGACAGGCTGCCAGACTGGCTCCATGTTTCCAAGGGGATGACGAGGGACCTGTCTGGTGTATCCCAGCACTCCTCACGCAGCTTTCTGCCGTTGCCTTGAAAAGTGGGGCTCAGACGCACAAGCAGCCTTTCAGCAATGAAGGAGTTAAACCTTTTCACCCAGCTGGTGTTTGCTTTGGCTCCAGAGCAGGCGCTGTCTCATCCCCATCTCAGTCAAGGAGGTTTATTTTTTTTAACAGAGCGTGTGAAACAGGCTTACCACTACCCTTGGCCCCAGGCGCGCGGACCCATCTCTCCTGGCGGTTGCTGGCACTCTGACTCCTGGCATCTTCCTAGCCTCAGCCAGCTCTGCTCCCTTTCTGCTTCTCCAAGCCGCTGGCCCCTGGCTCCACTCCACTGTGGCTTTTCCTCCCCAGAGCTCAGCCTGTTTCAGTCCTTCCTGCCCCTCCTGCTGGCTAGTAGTCCTTTCTAGGCCCAGGTATATTCCAGCCCTCTTTAGTTAGCCGGATTGGGCTCACCTGTTCTGGTCCAGGGGCGCTCGGTTTAAGGGACCAGCGACCCTGTGACAACCGTCCACACTTTTATCTTTACTGCACATATGGAGAGAGGAAGGGATGCCTCAGGTGAAGCGTCTGTGCTGGGTATCGAATTCCAGAGGGGGAGCCGTGTTAGTCTGAGTACAGCAAAAAACGAGGGTCCTGTGGCACCTTAAAGGCTAACAGATTTCTTTGGGCATAAGCTTTCGTGCATCTGACGAAGTGGGTTGCTGGGTATGAGGAAGATAGCAGCTAGCGTTGGTGCTGCCGGCTGGCCGAGTTTCAGCTCCACAGGAGAAGGATTCAGCTGTTCGTTGTTCCTCCCTCGCAGTGTATAACTGGACGGTGGACGAGGTGGTGCAGTGGCTGATCACCTATGTAGAGCTGCCACAGTATGAAGAAACCTTCAGGAAGCTGCAGTTAAGTGGACACGCCATGCCCAGGTCAGTGCAGGTTGCGTCCGTGTGTCTGTCTGTGTGTGTGTGTGTGAAAGAGAGTGAAGAGTACATTTCTGGGATTATGGTGGACAAAGTTCCCCTCAGTGCAGAGAGGCCAGCTCAAGGCCTGCGTCACTTACGTCCTACTCTGAGGATTTACATGGTGCATACGCATTGTCCTGGTTCCTGGTGCTGGTCTAATATGCTCTAGGAGGGGATTGGGGTGCGCAAGAACTTGAGGGCAAATGTTACACTTTACGCATGGGAGAAGCCAACCTGAATCCTAGATTTCATCTCTCGCTACTGCAGCCGACAGGACCTGGTTACACACTAGGGGAGCTAAGGGCTTGTGGTTAAAGCATGGATTAGACCGAATCAGACGCCATCTGTGACCTTGGGCAAGTCGCTGAATCTCTCGTCTCAGTTCCCCATCTAAAATGGGGATAATCCTTCTTTTCTCCCAGCCTTTATCTGATTTGTCTGTGCAGAGAATACAGACTATGGGGCAAGGAGTGTGTGTGTGTACGTACGTACACACACACACCGTACTTAGCCCTCACCCATATTATGCCCTCACCAAAGGCTCTTAAGCAAAGTAAGAGGTCCTGGGTTAAGTGGGAAGGTCCTCTCCTGGATCAGTAACTGGTGAGAAGATAGAAAACGAAGGGTAGGAATAAATGATCAGTTTTCAGAAGGAAGAGGTAAATAGTGCTGTCTCCCAACAGACTGTACTGGGGCCAGCACTGTTCAAGATATTCATCGATGATCAGGGTAAAAAGGGGAGGTAGCAAAATTTGCAAATGATACAAAATTAGTCCAGATAGTTAATTGTGAAGCAGACTGTGAAGAGTTATAAAGGGATCTCACAAAACGGGGTGACTAGACGACAACATGGCAGCTGACAGTCAATACTGAGAAATGCAAAATAATGCAGATTGGAAACCAGAATTTCGGCTATACATAGAAAGTGATGGGATCTAAATCAGCTGAAAAGGATCTTGGGGTCGTGAGTAGTTCTCTGAAGACATCCACTCAATGTGCAGCAGCAGTCAAAAAATGTAAAATTATTAGGAAATGGTTAGATAAGACAGAAAATATCATGACGCCATTATAGAAATTCATGGTACGCCCACAGCCTGGATACAGAATGCAGTTTTGGTCCCTCCCCTCTCAAAAAGGATGTATTAGAATTGGAATAGGTGCAGAGAAGGGTCGCAAAAATGAATAGGTGCATGGAACATTTCCATATGAGGAGAGATTAAAAAGTCTGAGAGTTGTCATCTTGGAAAAGAGACAGCTAAGGGGGGAATATGATGGAGAAAGAGGTCTATACAATCATGACTCCCGTGGAGAAAGTGAATAAGTAAGTGTTATTTACTCCTTCACATAACAGAAATGAAATGAATAGGCAGTAGGTTTTCGCCCAGTGCACAATCCATCTGTTGCCAGGGGATGTTTTGAAGGCAAAAACTATAACCGGGTTCAAAAAGGACCTAGATAGGTGCCTGGAGGATCTGTTCATCAATGACTATTATCCAAGATGGTCAGGGATGAAATCTCATGCTCTTGAGTGCTGCTAGCTTCTGTTTGCCAGAAACTCGGAGTGGATGACAGGAGACGGTTCTTTGATGAGTCCCAGTTCCGTTCGTTCCCCTTGAAGTGCCTGGTGTTGGCCACTGTCAGAAGATGGGATGCTGGGTTGGGTGGACCATTGGTCTGACCCAATACGGTCGTTTTATGTTATTTCCTGTTCTTGGGAGGAGCCTCTAGGTACTTGAGTAATGCAAATAAAGCAGAATCTCATGCTACTCAACAGAAACACTTGCTGTTGGCTTAGGAGCGGGGCTTACAGACCGAGAGGCCCAGGGTTATTCTTGCAACAAGGGGCCTGTCGGCAGGGTGGGGATACGGTGATGTAAATGGTACTAAAATAAGGTGTCTGTGGCAACGCGTGTTTTACCTGCCTTCCCTGTTGTCCAGAGCCTGGATGGGCTGATCTGATCTGATCAGGCTTTCCCCATCTGGGAGATCTCTCTTCAGAAAATGAGATGCCAACTGCCAGCACTATGGATCTGAGGAAGCAACTAATCATGGTGTGGCCAAGTAGAGAGAGAGTTGGGTGGGTCTGAGGGAGACTACCCTTGGGTTCCAGGTTTAGCTGAATGAAAACAGCCCTTGTCTTTGTCTCTTGCACTAATGCCCCTTGATTGCCCAGGACGCTTGTTTTTCGATTGCCGCGGATGCTGGTTTTGTAATATCCAGCCTGTTTCAAAGGCTGAGTTTTAAGTTTTCTAACGATCTCCCACTTGCCTTTGTACCTGAGAGGACAATGCCCCATCCTGTTCATTGTATTTACTCTCCTAGCACTCATGCCCTGGTATTTTAATCCCGTTGTCGTTTCCCGTTTGGAAAGTGATCGCTTGCTCTTTCTTTTCTGTAGGTTAGCAATAAACAACGCCACCATGATGGGAACCGTGCTGAAAATGACTGATCGGAGCCACCGGCAGAAACTGCAGCTGAAAGCCCTGGACACAGTCCTGTTTGGGCCCCCTCTCTGTGAGTAAGGTGGAGCACGGGCTCATTAGAAAAGGGTTGAAGGAATGCACCCATTCCAGAGACAGTTAGGATGTAAATAGTGTCCATGAAACCAAGCTGCTCCCTTCCAAAGATCATGTAGGAGCCTGATTTGCACAAAACAGTGGCAGATCAGAGCTGCCAACATGTTAAATGTGGTGGTTCAGCCCTGAAGACTACATGTCGCTGTAGGCAATCCTTCATTTTTATTAGTTTGCACACTGGCTGTAACAGACATGAAGCATTGCATGCGGGACCTGCAATCTCTGGGTGTTGCACCTCGTATTCAATGCAATAACAGTTCAGACCACATTCTGAGATCTGCCTCTGGTCTCTGGGTAACTCTTCCTTCTCTCTGATTTGGAATGGAGCTGCCATGTGTCCTCGCATGAAAGATCTTGTCCGTTGTCGCAGCGCTATACTATCACTGGAGCAAGGACAAAGCAGCCTGGTCTTGGATGAGAAGAACAGCAGCACGGATTAGCTGAGAAGAGGTTTTAGATTGAATGAAAACTGGGATTTGAATGCACATTGTGCAGGAGGGCCGACTAGATGATCACATTGGTCCTTTCTGCCCTTAAAATCTATGAATTCTGGTGGATGTGTATTATGGTTTTTGTTAATTTTCCCTCCTGACCTTTCTTCCATGTTGTTTTCCTTTTTACACTCATTTCCCCTTTCTCATTTTTTATTTATTTCTGGAAGTTTGGCGCACGTACTGGGGGTTGCCGACCCCTGTCCTAGGCCATCTGGGCAAAATATAGAGGCTCCCCTCTCTCATTCCAAAAGAGAAGGTCAGAGTGAAAATGCACTCAGCATACTCTTTCCAGAGATTTTGTAGCCGGTCTTCAGTGAGAGTTGCCTTATTGCCAGCCCAGCCTGCCCTGAAATCAGACAAGTTGAGGTTTGCTACCTAATGGGGCCATGTTTGCCTGCTGGAGAAGATTTAAACGGCCTGGCTTAAACAGATTCATTAGATCCAGCAGGCCTCTCTTGTACAATTAACACAGCAGCCTGTTCTGCTCCCAAACGTTAAAAATTCTTATTCTGCTTTCGTTATTTCAACTGACTAAATGTTCCAAGGTGGCCATTTTTGATGGTGCTTAGTGACAATGCAGGCGATTGATTCAGCAAGGACTGGAAGCAGGGACTCCCAGGTTGAATTTCCAGTGAAATCACCTGTTTAAGAGGTGTGCTGGAACATGTTAATCTCTGTGCCTCACTTTCCCCATCCCTGAATTAGAGATAAGAGCTGATAGCATACGAGTGTTGGGAGAATGAACGTCTGTCAAGGGCTTTTAGATCCTCTGAGGAAAAGCACTTTGTAAGCACCAAGTGAATGCATTATCCTCATTTGTGATATTCCATCCAGCTACAACGGCCATGAGAGCTTTGTAAAGGTGAGTCCTTTCTGTGTTCAGATGGCTGGACAAACGTTAATGAATGTGAAGACTGCAATATTTGCATAGACTAAGGTCAGCATGTCTCTGGTACAGAACTTGTGGTTAGGGATTGTAACAGGGCAAATGGAAGGAGGCAGTACCTTAGAAATAATTAACAATTGAAATAAAGGATAAAACCTGGTTTTAAGTCTGATATTTGCTCTTTGATTGTTCATTTCATGGAACATTGCAGGTTAAAATGGCGTTTTATATAGCGAGCGATTTATCTAGAACTAATTCCCCAAGGACTGCAACGGTACCAGGTTTGAACAGACATCAGCGACTAGCTATGTTTCAAGACAACAGAGTCTTGTGGCACTTTTAAAGACTAACAGATTTATTAATCGCATGAGCTTTCGTGGGAGAAAATCCCACTTCGTCAGACGCTTTGAAGATAGGAAAGTTACAGA